>JBBPUM010000255.1:0-21139 GCA_038094695.1 Chiua aff. virens
GTCCGAGTACCTGTCCACCCCTGATGCATGGGATCGGTATCGGCCGTGTCGTCCTCATCATGCGTAGACGTGCCGATCCAGCCCCTTGGAACGTGTTGAGGACGAGTGGGAGCGGGAGTGTGGCGCGTAGTTTCTGGCTCGTCCCTGTCCTTGGCCCCGTCTTATTCTTCGCCACGGTCTTTGTCTGGCTGCAAGATCCATCGTTGGAATCAGGATAAAGATCCGTCCCAGCAGCGTTGCAACCGGCGAGAGTGACGGTTGAGCGTGCTCGCGGGCATGATTTTTCCTCTGGACGCCTTCGATAGAGTCTCCCAAGGAGGGTACGGGGTACGTTCGGTTCTGTGATGGCGAACACAGTCTGAGCGGGCATGGGGGACGGGAGTGCAGTGCAGAGGGTGACTAGGCAGGCGAGAGCGAGGATGAGGACTGCGAGGGCTTTGGGCATAGTTGGTTTGGGTGTGGTATGCTGTGCCTATGCGGGTTGCAAGCTGTCCAATAAGCACAGGGTGGTGGCAAATCGATTTGATATGGTGAAAACACGACCGGCGTGTGGTCTCGAAGCTAGACGGGGTACAGTCAGAGGGGCTGAACGCGGGCTCCTTAGTAGACGTGTTGGTCACGTGTGTTGACGTATGACTTTGCATACCTTGGAGCAAAAAGGCCACATTGGCATGTTTAAATCGTATACATGGGCGCCTCAACAACGGCAACGGATCCGTACAGGGCCGAGATGTGCTGGGCAAGGATTAACCTGTAAGCGATAAGAATGAATTGAAGGATAAGTAGTCTATCTTGATCCGTATGATGGAACATGCTATGTGGCGGACCCAGTCAGCGCCGCGTACTCTCCGCGACCGTCTTCGCAGCCGCCACCCCTGCAACCCAATCCCTTCCTCCCACTCTGGTCTTCCGCCTATGCCGGAAATCCAACTTATCCGAACGTGCTCTCCCCGTCCCGGCGGCCTCGATCCTCCCATGGGATGACACCTGTCGGAGACACCATTCCAATGCGTGTTCCACGCGCGCTTTGAGCTCGAACGCCGTGTCCGCGTCGTAAAACGCCATCGCATTGCGGAAAGATAGCCAGAGGTACAGCACAAGTACCTTGTGCATCCCTTCCAGGTGCTTCAACGCGTCCTTGCACGCATATGGATTGGGTCGATCCGGCATCATCTCTTCCACGCTCTTCAGCACGTTCATGAATGGCGCGACGGACAGGATGGCGTCGAGATCGACGCGGATGGTGGTCGTGTATAGACGCAGGATTTGTGCGAGGGTGTCAAGCGCGACGGGGTCTGACCATTGGATGGGACAGTTCTTGAACAGGAGTTTGTCGGATAGGAGAAGGTCTTTAGCGTGCATGTCCATGAATTTGCTGAGCTGGTCCAATCGAACTTGAACGGCAGCCCGGAAGGGTGGTCGAATGTTAGATATGTAAGACGGGACCTCGAGAAGTGCTTGGGTAGAAGCTTTGGGCGGGAGAACTTGGGAGACGTCTTCCATCCAGTGACCTGGAGGATCTAGGATGGCACAAGTGAGAGGGGGGGCGGGAGTCGCAAGCGCTCGACGGAGGGTCGGTATGTCCTCTTCGTACAGTGTCGTCACGAAACCGCCAGGCTGGCCATGCAGTCCATAGCGCCCAGCTCGCCCGGCGATCTGCTTGATTTGGGATATAGACAATGGGCGTCTTTCTTGGCCATCAAATTTATGAAGCGTTTCGAATACGACGCGTTTGATCTTCCTGTGAAAACGTGCACGAATGACGACGCCCGCGAAGGTTTGAAGGCAGAAGTACGCACAAGTTAAGGCCCATTCCAACTGCATCACTGGCCACGATGACATCGTAACCGCTCTGTGGATCATTGAAAAGCGCAGCCTGTTCAGATCGGACCTCGGGCGGAAGCCGTCCGTACGCGACAGCACAACGCAAACCGGTCTTCTCCTCAACCTTGGATTTCACCGCGAAGATCCCATCCCGCGAGAACACAACAAGGCAATCACCTTTTTGTATCTGAGACAAGTCGCCCTCCAGGGATGACTCTTGAATCTCCAGAGGCGAAAGTCGCTCATACCGGTTGACAACGAGCTCATCCCCGGTGTCCTTGAGAATATCCTGGATGATCGGTACTGCAGTCTCCTCCCCACAGAGATGAATTTCCCGTGCAGGAAGACCCAAGACAGCATTGGTCCATGCAGACCCCCGCTCAGGATCTGCGATCATCTGTATCTCATCCACCACAGCGACGTCAAGGGGTTTATCGAAGCTCGCCATCTCCACCGTCGAGCTCATGAGCGGCGCATTATCCGCGACGACCCGAAATTCTTCTCCCGTGCGTAAATTACACGGCCGCACATACTTGCTGTGACCATCTTTACGAACGGTGGGGCGGGGACCTGTCTCGTTGGCAACGTCCATGCTAATGTTCGTGTCTGGTTTTGAGCCGAGTTCAGGGTCCATTCCCAGTGGGACGATCTGCCCCTTGTTCAACCGCTCCCAAATCTCGTGTGCGAGTAGGCGTAGGGGGCCCGCGTAGAGTCCTGAGCTCGAGGCTGCAAGCGCGCGTAACGCCATGTGCGTCTTTCCGCTATTTGTGGGACCGACATGCATGATGAATTTCCGTTTCATCGCACGCGCTTTCGGAAAGAGGTCGGCAGGATAAGAGAGGTCGGCGACGCGATGAAGGCGCGTAATCGTGTCAAGAGTGGATTGTGGGACGTGGATGCGAAGCTGACGTTGTTTTTCTGGATCGGAGGCCCATGTAAAGAAGAGTTGGGAGAGGATTTGGTCGAGTCGTTGACCAGAGTACAAATCTGTGGGCGCAATCGTGAACCGACTCAAGTCGAATTCTCTCTCACTTGAGAGCATGCCCTCCCGAATGTCCGCAAGGAAAGCAGAGAGAAGGTCGGGTAGACGGGCGCGAGGAATTCCGAACCTTTCCAGGCGGTGAAGAACGTGAGGAAGGTATGCCCAATTTTTCGCACTAGACTTGATGATTGTTCCAGCGTCTGGTGTAACTGTGGGCGAAATTAGCCCGGTGCCACCAGAAATTTTGCTTCCGGATGAATGAGCAGAAAACTTCGGTGGCTCATTGTCAAGGTCGGACTTGGGCCAGTCTAGGGAATTATGCGGTCGTGTTAGGCGTCCAGATCGAAAGCGACGAAAGCAGATATGACTGCTATTGAGCCAAGTCTCGGAATTTATGAGACAGCGAGATATTCGACACCGGGAAAGCATTACAGCCTAGTGCATTTCATGGTACTAGTAGTAGTAAGCAGCCAGAACTTGACATTTTCAAGCGGTTGTTTGGTTGTGTTAGGATCAGAAGTTATTGGCCTCTTCAAAACTGCCTTCTAACTTTTAACGATAACTCTCATGGCGGCAGCAGCTATAACACCTGGGCGGCTGGGTGCATTGGCAAAGGCCCGGTGTACCATCTTTCAAACGGCCTATAACCCTACCTCTGCACGAACCGGTGCCAAGTACTTCCGTGCGAGACTTCGCGGTCCTTCTATGGTCAATTACTACCCGAAGGACATTGACCTGTCCATGTCCAAGTTTGCCAAGGAGTGGCCAGAACTGGAATTGGTTAACTTTGCCGAAGCTCAGAGATTATGGGACGTGGACATGAAGAAAGCCAGAGGAAAGGGTGCCCCCACAAAAGCCAAAGATAAAAGTGTGTCAAACGCGACTATGGTTCAGAATGTCATTGACAAGTTAAATTTTAGGCCAGAGTCGACGGACACAACGAAGACGGTAGCTGTTCGGAGCGTTCGGTTGGTTATATATACAGGCTACAAGTACATCCTTCACGAGTCAACATGTACATTTTGTCTCTGGAATCGGATCGATCAACGGCTCCGACGCGCTTCCCATCTCAGCAAGTGTTTTTGTAAACAAGTCATTAAACCCTTGCATAAGACCGGCCCTCTCCAGAGCCAGCTCGTAATCTTCGCCGGGCGTCTTTAGCCGTAATAACCACTCTTCCAGCCCCGCCGTCCCCGTGACAAGCAAGCTATGAAGCCTTGTTCTCTCTGTTTGGCTTACCGGCGTGGAGTGTATGGGCCGGTTGGGCTCGATCATGTCCACAGGGATGATGAGATCCGCGCCAGCACCCGACGACGGATCCCAGACTTGAGAATTAAGCACGGCTAACCATGCTTCGTCCAAGTCGTCGAGAAAGTCGAGAAGCTGTTGCATATCGTCCATGTCGGGTGGGTAACCCGGTACCGAGTTCATCACGTCATTAGTAAGACGGAGTAAGAACGCGATTCGCAATGATGTAGAGGGGTCGATGGGCGGTATCTGCAGAATAAACGCCAAGAGATCCTGCATGGCGTCCAGATAGGCCGGCAGCGTCGGTAGTTTTGTAAGGGATGGCTCTGAACTGGAGAGATTACGGTATTGGTGTATTGGTATAAGTGCCAAGTGCTGATATCATACCGTTTCTTGAATGAGCTCTCGATATCTTGGAATGAGTACTCTAGAAACTCGACTGCTTTGCGCTCCTGCCCTCTAGACAGTGCCCGTGGTATCTTTGCGCTGTGTTTGCTCCGACTCGATTCTGCAACTTGTTCTTGCTCCATGATCTTCCGTTGTTGCGGAATGGAAAGACAATGTCTTGCATAAACATGGGACAACAAACTACTACTAGCTTAATCCAACAAGCTTCCGTACTTGGTCCAGCGTAGTTCCCGAGTATTGCATGGCCTGTTGTGCACCTCTCTGTGCAACTTCGTCGAGGAAGCTCTTATCATGCCGAACCTTTTCGAACTCGGCTCGGGGCCCCTTCAACATCTCTTCTACGGCGTCGGTCACGTCGCTCTTCAAATGTGCATGACCCTTGTTTTCGTACCGCTTGGCAACTTCGAGAACACTGGTGTTGGTGCACGCCGCAAGAACATCGAGTAGGTTCGAGGTGCCTGGGCGTTCCACAGGATCGTAGGTTATACCCTGAATAGCGTCCGTTACTGCGCCGCGAATTTTAGCTTTGATCTGAGCCGCGGTATCCGTAAGAAGGATGCGCGAAGCTGCATCCGGTGATGATTTAGACATCTTGCATGACGGATCTTTGAGGGAGAGAACTCTTTTTGATGGTGCTATGAAGTGTTAAATTGTGTCATGACAAAGTCGAAGGAATCACAAACTTTCTATGCATTCTGGCAAAGGAAAGAATGGTGATCGATCGTGTTTATTGAACGTACGATTGAATATATCGGCTAGATCTCGGGTAAGCTCTATATGTTGGCGTTGATCCTCGCCGACGGGAACATGTGTTGCCCTAGAACAATTCATTTTGGTGTCTGGTGTTCTCAGTGAACTACTCACCTATAAATTAGAATATCTGCAGCTTGCAGGACAGGATAAGTGAATAAGCCGGTATTAAGCAAAGATTCGTCTACGTCGTCTTTGGAAGCATTCCTGGATGCTGCTAGTCTGGACTTTAATGAAATCAGCTAAATAGAAAGCTGATCCGAATTATTACCAACCTTCCAGGTCGTCATTCGCCGAAGCTTCCCGACGGGTGTGAGGCAATTCAGGATCCAGCACAACTCCGTGTGATGTCGATTCTACGAGAAGGTGAACTACGGGACGCGGCGAGGGTCGGGTATCCTCACGTGGTCTTGGTGAAATAGTATGGAACGTGCTGGGTTGATTCCGACGGCAAGAAGCGCGGCGAGCATGTCGTCTCTTGCAGACCGTAGGAGGGTAGGGTCTTGGGGCAGGGTCAATGCGTGCCATCCCACGATGGAAAAAAGCAGGACATCATCCTGTTTTGCAGAGTGCTGTAGCCTGACCCAGTTAGACAAAGCACCCAGGTAATTTCCTAGCTTATATTCATGTATGAGCTTGAGTCGCGACACAAGCCTCGACCGCCTACATGTGGAATGCCTGTCGGTTGAATGCCAGAAAATATGACGCGTTTTGAGGGCGTTTGTCCTGTTAATAGGCGCCTTTGGCACCATTTTATGGACTGTGTCTGCAGCGCTCGCTGGGCAAGTCGACCGACACGTCCAAAAGGGACCATTAGGGTTTTGAAACTCCGTCCGGTCGTATTGGTTTCATGAAACCTTAACGCCCACGTTCGATCTTTTTCTACAAATTCAATGTCCTTCCCGCAAGAAACCTGGGCGACCGACATGGAATACCAGGTCGATTTCAGTTTGCCAGGTGGCGACAGCTTCTACAATGTCACTCAGATGTTCGCCGATGCCGCTGCAGGTAGACCCTCACACGACTGCCCTGATACCTCCTTATTCACCTTTGGACCTCGAGATATGCCCCCCGGGGACCTCATTCTGGCGAAAGACTTCACCTTACAAGACGCAATGGCCGCCTTCGAAGTAGGTGACACGCTTTTTGGCCGCACGCGACGGCTCAGGGCCACGAAAAGATTGGAGAACCACGGTTTGACAGCGGCCTCGCCTTGATGGATCAAACGCGGCCTGTATTTGACCCTCTTGAACCCTTACTCCCGGAGGAGGTATGCTGGATAATAGATCGCTCTTTTGCTTGCGAGGTGAACGATCGACCACCTTCTCGTCCGAGACATCGTATTCACCACTCGTCACCACCTAGATGGAATGGCATGTCGGCTATACACTTTCCCAGACCATATACTCGTTTCTACACGTCCATACATTGAGAGAAACTGACCCAGAGTTGATACCAGCAGAGCGAGATCATATTGATCATAGGAAGCCGCTCGGACTTGTCACCATTGTTCTCAGAGCCTATGTGTATGGATTACTCAAATCATGCGACCTATCATGGAGGGAACTGAACAAGGGGAATGTGTATGATGTCCGTCTCATGGCGTGTTTTCATATTTGCCGCTCATTTTGGTTCGCACTGGTTTCGCAGACGGAGGACTGGCAAAGTGAAAAGTGCGACGTACCCTTAGCGGAGGCTCTTCCTGTCAATTATATCCAAGCAAAACTAGAGCATGCTTGCTCCTGGCTAGAGCGCTCTTTGCAAGGTATTTTCCATCAAAGTAACGCGGACCCAACTGATTCGTGTAGCGTCGTTGACCTGGAAGGACGCACTTCGCGATCGACTGATGCTTCGGAAGGTTTATGCCTCGATATTTACCATTGGTCGTTTCTTCACTAACGTTGTATTAGACACTCATTCAGCTCTTTTCCGCTCAATCGTCGAAGGAATACCACCGCGTCCGTCCGCTCGTCAATACTGCTCGTGACCTAGTACAAAAGATACGACGTATGGCATTCCCGGACCCACCTCTTGATTCTCCTGCGCGCCGCGCCTTCGATCCTGAATTTTCCCGAGTCCTTATCTCGTTTATACCACTCCATGTCATCACACTACCTAATCAGGATACTGTGTGGAAGAAATTAACAGGGTTACTAGACTCCCTAGACCAGCTCAGCATTCTGGCAGATATATCGAATCTTTCAACTTGGAAGGTCATTATTACTCCATCAACTGAGTATTTCTTCACTCATCCCACTCTTAGGTCATGGGTCACATTCAAGTGTGGTTCTTGAAACCAGATCAACGTCTCCCATACATCCGATCTGCATGCCAGGTACCGAAGCAATCTGTGTATTCCGTCCTCCCTGAGCGGTATATTTCTAGTCGACCCTCTTTCAGGAAGGGTTGGTATTGAACAGATACACACCGAAACACATTGTAGAGTGCTTCTTCACGGAAAACTGCGGATTACCCTATGATTCATTTATTGAAATAATCGGCCGCCGTTGGAAAGGTCCACAAGTATCCCCTTTAGCCCATCTCGAGCGCGCGATTATAGAGGTATGTGCATAACTTGCCATAGCTATTTTATCGTTGATCTCGAATTAGCTTGAGCTTGGTTATATCAAGGCACTGTGGTACAACCCTGCACGGCGGCGTAGATATTGCATGAAATCACTTTTTGACTGGCATTCGCTTTATGCCTTGTTCACAGATATTCGGAGCTACCTCGAGCCTTCGGTGCGTACTAGCTTTGGGTCTTCCATTGATTTATTGTTTGACAGAGTTTCTAGCAAGAACCGGATCCGCTACCTGGACTCTGTACCAATGTTTTGTTTCATAGGTTGTCAGTTATCTCTGAAATTGTCTATTCTGGGGCACAATTGTCACTGTACTCGAGCGAGGAACGCGTGTTCGCTTACTGGTATGCTACACAGATCTTGGAGTTGCAGCTTTCGTGTTTAGATGAAATCTTGCCGGGATTGCAAGGCAAGTAGCTGTCACTTTTCCACCTCATCGTATTGATGGCTCTACAGGGTCGCCGCCCTTCGATGAATATCAGTTTCAGTTCATTTTCCTCGCTGCTTTACAAGCGATATCATTAGCTGTGTTCTCAGTGTGTGCCTACTGCTTCCTTTTTCCTCTTTTCCTTAACGTGGTTCGGATGTAGGTTTCTCTGAGGAAACTTGGGACGTCGTGGCAACGCACGCGGCTCAACTGTCTGCGTCGCTACAAATGGGCGTTCATAGATGAATATAATGATGTCAATCTCCCGCCTGTCGGTCACCCGAGCTTTCTCAAGTTCACTGCTGCTTGTTCAGCAATCCAACAGGTCAGCTTTCGTTGTCTTGGTTCACGTCGAGGAAGTCTACAATGATGCTCGGTGTGATCAGGACTGCGATTACTCCCCCGCTGGGCAGATACAACTTGCCAACATGCTTCTGGAACAGTTAGTCGATTTTACAGGTGGTTGGACAGGGCCGTGGGTTCAAGAACGCAAGCAAGTACGTTTTTATCTTACCGTCGTGCAGGTTTCCCATCGCTTACTCGACGACCAGTGCGTACAATCCTTACGGGACGTCTGTCAAAGTTTGGAAACGCTTCCAGCCTCCGTGTCGGAGGCGAACGAGTGGGACATGTCCGTCCTGACTTGGAACCCAGACGTGCACCCCTGGTTTCCGTTCATTGCATCCTCTATGGGCAAGTGATCACCAGAGTGTCAAGGGAGACTGGGCTGTTAGAGACGTTGAGGAATAGCGCAGATGCGACGAGGACTAGAATTGATCGCAGTGTGATACGGTCACAAATATTATCCGATTATAGGATGTCTCGACTTATTATTGGTTGCAATAGTCCTGGCGGAATATCGCGAGTATTACGTTCCTTTGACTACAGGTTCTCATCGATCATCAGCCGCCTTGCCGTCATTTTCGTGGATTTAGACATGTTCATCCATAATTTTGTTCTTTTTCTCGTTTCAGCATCAATCAAACCTGACAAGTCAGTTAGCGACAGCAGTCCCATATACGTCAATGGAACATTTTCTTCTCCTGGTGAGTAATCAGGATGTTCATTGTCAGACTCGGATATGTAGGAGACTACTGTCTTTTTCAGATGGTGCAGTGGTACATTTTACTACACCGATATATTTCGTGGCATGCAACTTCAATACAACAGTTTCTACAGCTTCTCTGGACGCTTCCGGAGTTCAGCTTGAGGCGGGCGAGAAATCAACACGTGATACGTGGCCAACTTTCTCGCCCAATGGTGACGACAATATCAGTATTGCGGTCAGTTGCCATTGACGTTGTTGACGACAGACAGATAAATATGAGGAAAACTGAAACTATGAGGACAGATCGCTGATGCTATTGATCAATATTCTTTTCTTCCACCACCCAGCTACTGTCGGCCTATCGCCGTGACCGAAAATACGACCCAGTGGGAAAATGTGTCCATATTTGACTAGTGTGTCGTGTCTCCCTGATTAACTCACTTTGTTTGCTTGACATGTATTGCAGCTATATGGCAACCACTTTGGGAATTGACTTATCCTCGTGTAATGATACCTCCATGGAGCAGTACGTTAACACCTCGTATTCACTGAGTAGGGGCGCGATGGAGGCTTTTATCTCCCGGTTTGCCGCGGAATTAGTGTGGTTAGGTACGGCTCTCGAAAACTCACATATGCCACCTGACCGCTCACCAAACTCACGCAGCTGGGCAGTTGGGCGAAGCTGGAGGGGGCTTCGACAGAGGCACCGAGGAAGCTTTGATCATGGAATCTGTGCTGAAATGGAGGTTAAATGTAAGTTGAAATTCAGGGGCTTTATCATCACCACGATGGTACTATCTTGTTGCTTATTCACAGATCAATACTCTGCCAGTGAGCTGACAGAACATTTATTATTGGAAGGTGATTTTCATTCCAAAGGTTATTTCTTCTCTCTGTGCCTCTGTTGTTCTTTGCCTTCTCGTGGTCTGTATGCTTTGGGAGCGGAATAGCCGACGAGCAATCACACTGGGTGCTGGCGTGCTGGAAATAATGTGGTTCGGGTCACGCTCACAAGTTCTGCGCGAGCGTCTGGGTAGCATATGTGACCCGTCAATTGACCATTTACGCGCTGCTTCGACATTCGAGACCGTTTTGTGCACACACTCTGCTAGTGCGCATGCCTGTGGGCAAGACAGCCGGAGCGATCGCTTCGCAGTCGTCCCGTCATGCAGTCCGGCCTGGGGTGTGCCAAGTTATTCCGGTAGTTATAAAATTTTTGGAGCATTGGCGAGTTCTAATAGGATTTCACGGTAGGAATCGCTGGAGGGTTCCAGCGCGATTTAAAAACTGGAGAGCCGCGTCCGAGTCGTACAGCGAGCGTTTTTCACCTTCGGCGATGGTGTTTTCTACTGCATATCGCACTCGTAATCCTGCACATCGTCCTCCTTACCTTCCTGGTTTATCATCCGGAGCATTCCGTTATCATTCCCTATGAAAGCAATGTAATTATAACCGGCGGTCTGAGTGCTTTACTCCAAGCGATTTACAAGGTGCGTCACGTTGATCCCCCGTACTAGTATTATTCTTGTTTTAACGTATACATCAGCTCTACACTGCACTCCTGGCCTTGGTTTTACAGAAGCATGCATTGTTCGTGGTTGCTAATAGTCGAAAAACATTAACCACTGTACATGACGTATCTGGTGCGTGGAATGGGATCGGCGCAGCAATCCTCGTTCTCTGGGGTCAACGCAAAGTAGCCTCGTCATTTCGGGAAGTATTGGCCGTAGTCACATACCTCGGTTCGATGCTGGTTTTACACATAGCCTCGTCCTCCGTGATGCAGTGGCAAACATTTAACACGACCATGGTCGTTGGCGACATTCAAACTGATTTAGCCTTGCCTAACAGTGCATTGAATGTCAGCAATCTGGGATGGGCTCAGATTTCCCCCATTGCGTGTTCGACGGGCCAAGACTCGCCCTTGTCTACGTACGGCTTATTAAACAGCACCATATACGATATCCCCCAAATTTCCGAGAACCTTGCGCTCTCGGATGTGGTCGTCAATGCGACAACACTTAACGTCCAATGCGGCCTCGTACACCTCACGCTTCTTTCCGATCAGCTCGAATTTTCCAATGTCGACGGAATATATGAATATCCGATTGGCGTCTACGTGAATGGGACCACCAGTAGTTTGCTCGTACCTCCGATGTGTTAGTCATGATCACGGTGTGCATCTCTGTCGGTCTTCCTAATGATGCTTTGGGCTCACAGGGAAAGACCAGCTTATTAGGATTGATGTACAGGTAAATATCTTCCTTTACTCATCAACCATACTTATGCTTGTATAGTGCACAGATTGCCCCCAGTCACTTTTCTACATGATTACAACCGCTATGGACGTGGACAGTTCCGTCCATGATCCCGTCTCCGTCGAGTTGACCTGGAAATACACAACATCCGGTGCGATACTGTTCCTAACAAGTATCATAAGTACGATCTGAACTTGAATGAAAGGAGAGACTGTTCAAAATTCGACCACAGTAGTTCATATCGCCGCATGTTCATTCAGTGCACATACTAGTCCAGCCATTGTTAGTTTACAGGAACGTCAACTTGTCTCGCCACCGGATCAGGCTATCGAATCTACAAACACTTGGCGCGAGTGGACACCTACTACCGCAACAAATATTAGTCTTGGGGTATATTTTCACGGGACAACTCTTGGCTCACTCGTTGACACTACCTAGATGGTGGCCGCACTCTCCACGTCGTACATGACCTTCGGATGGGGTGAACAAAATTACAATGCTTCTCAATCCTTTGCCACAAACATGGACGTGTGAGTGTTCTTCCGTTGGAGCTGGGAATCTAATCGAAATATTGGGTAGGTACATGATGTCCTTGCTCGGGCTGAATGAGTCATTTGTTGAAGATGTTTCTGTTACTCAATCGAGCGCCGATCCCTCCGTGACACTTACCCCTGCACAACTAGAGAATGCCATCGCCCAGACTGCAGCGAGGTTTCTATGGGTCGGTCCGTTCATTATATTTAAGTTGAAATTATAGTTACCTAAGGCACACCCTCACGTTTCGCGTTCTGTTTCTAGCGGGTCAGCTCGGGGAGGACTATAATGGTTTTGATCGCACCACGAGCGAGAGTCTAGCGATGCAAGATGTCCTGCAATGGCGCCTTAATGTACGTTGAATGTCTTCCCTTTTGCCTCCTCCAATTCCGACGCTCAGCACTCTTCCATCGGGGTCATGCATGTACAGGTTAACACCGTGCCCGTATGCCATCTTTGTTATTTTCCCTCAACAATGAACTGTATCTCATGATTGCTCTCGGATGACAAAATACAGGTCGTTTTCGCGTCAATAGCCTCTTTCACAGCTCTTGCTGTTACGGTGTTTATCCTTGGAAGAAAACCCGCGCAGAAACGCCCATCATCAGTCTCTGGAACCAGCGTTCTCGAGTCACTTTGGCTCGAAGCCAACTCGGAAGAGATTCATTCGCGTCTGCAAGCTGTTGACGCACCCCATCTAGACAAGTTGAGAGAAGCAGGGATGTTTGAAATTTATGTTGAGGACCTCGCGGCTGGGCGTTCGCCCCAGGAGTCCGAGTAAAACGACACACTAGCACTTAACGAGGACTAGAGTGACTCGAAAGGCGATTTGCATGCCGGCAGTAGGCTCGCCGGTTTGGAGGTTGTCAGAAATAATTTGTAACTAAGACCATTTTTTAAACACCGCCGGTCTCACGGCTTCCTGTCCAGTGGCATGACCGCTTTGTGCCATCGGCGGCAAAGTGATTTGTTGAAGCGTGGAATCCTCGACAAATGCTACCATCGGAAAGAGTGAGTTGGATAATAGGGCCATGGGTTCCAGAACGCGAGCTAGTGCGTGTTGAAACGTTGAAGGTTGGAGGTGGAGGGCCGCGGATCATCTATCAGCTCAAAGGCCGGGTCCTGTTTAATTATTACATAATGAAGTTTTTTGGCTTGAACGAACGATTTGGTTCAACAAACTTGTGACACGGGCTTTATTACTGATCAATTGGAGTTCTCTTTTCGAGACTATCGTCATTCTCGGCTGCTCTACAACTCGGGTGGCGACACCCTCCGACTGGAAACGTTACTAGTACGTTTTCATTATGCGCTTGCTGGCAATGGGGCTGAAGCTGTTTAGTAATCGGATCAGTCGAACGGTGCAAGCCAAGAGCCGATCGATTAACCACCAGAAAGTTTCCCACCTCAACTTATCCTGTCCCACCTCATGTTCGGCTTTGATTCTAAGATTATGTATAGTGTAGGTGAAGGCTCAATGTTGTCCATCGTTATAGTGAACGCTAAGCATTCACGTAGCGGCATCGTTGTATCACACATTGCCGTACAGTGATAACCTTCGAATTGTGAACCTCGAGTTCTGTGATGCTAGTATTGCGGCATTAACGGAACACATGTTTTGCATTGTAACAGGGAGCAGGGTGTACTGGACATATCTGGCAAACTTTGGTCTCGATCAAGTAAAATGCACAGGAATTTTCCCAACACTCGGCTCCAGGTTGTCTACTAAGTGTCGTACTAGTTCCTAACAGATTTATTTATTGACATTCTGTTTCTGTTACCTTCGTTAGTTCAACCATGTCTGCTAATTTGCTCACCCGAGCAAAGCATCGTCTGTCTAGCGGAGTATTCTCGTTTCACTCACAAGATGATAACGTTCCCTTGGTACAAGTAGACAAGACGCTGCAGTTGCATGACTGGCTTAATCAAGGTGGGCACTCTTGTGATGACGCTTTTGAAACTGAGGTCGGACTCGGTCACATCAAGACAAGCAACGGACCTATAGTCGCCAGTACTCAATATGTTACCTCTTGCACATCTGTCTCGTCGCTCTCCATCTCGTTCTGGCAATCGCTGCGTTTTATCACCCAGAGCATCACATTGTCATATCTTCTGCTGGCGAGTCATTCACGGTCAAATTAAGTGGCGGATTGCAGGCATTTTACACTGTGGGTTGCAAGATTCATGAAACATGGGGGTTAAGTTCTCACGGATGAATTACTATTAGCTTTACGCAACTCTGTTAGTCTTTGTGACACAACGATTGATCCTTTCAACCCTTTTTTGTGGCCCAACGAAACTGACGCGGGTTCATGATATATGCGGAGCCTGGTGTGGACTTGGCGCCGCACTGCGCGCTCTCTGGCAGCAAACCAAGGTCAATTCATCCGTATTCTCGATTGGCTTAGTTGTGGCATATTTTCTCTGTGCTGCGGTACTTCATGTGGCATCATCCACCATAATGGAATTTCAACCATTTAACGCAACCGTGGCTCTCATGGTCCCATCAGTGGCTACTTGGCCTGACCCGATCGATGGATTCACGTCGTTGGACCGGTACGATGGGGTGGTTTCACTATCCCCGTACATACAAGATCTATATGGGAATACGACGCAAGGATTGGCGAACAACACTCTGTACGATGTCCCTGTATCCCCTTTCGTCAATACCACGGTCGATGCAACCATGTTGAACGCACATTGCGGTCTACTCACAAATGTCTCAATCGAACATGATGGTGTACAGTGGAACATCATTGTGTCGATGCCAGGCTTAGACCCCTTTAGTATCACCCCTCGATATTTACCATGTAAGGTCTTTCTTTGAGATATTGAAGACCCAAGACTCATACCTGACAATAGTACCTAACGAAGTTTGGTTTACCACGTCAACTCGTGTTAGATTTCTATTTTTGTTACATTTGTGATTAACTAAAATGGATTTCCAGCTTACACAACCTTTCGTCATTTATCTCGTCTCTACAGCAATCGAACACGACGAGTCAGTCAGTGGCACCAGCCACGTTCATATCAACGGAACATTTTCTCCTCCCGGTAAGTGTCCGTGACAGTTATGTCAGACGGACAAACGAAATGACACGTTGTATTTTAGGTGGTGTGGCCCAAAATATTACTACACAAGTGTACATTGTCGCATGTACCTTCGATACAACGACTCGAGTAGTTGCTCTAGAGACCCCCGAAACGCAGCTTGCCACGAGCGACCATCTAGCAAACGCCACGTGGTCAGCATTTTCGCCTGGTGGTGACACGAATCTCAGTCTTGCTGTTGGTCTTCCATTTTACGATTTCAGTAGACTCAGTTTACAAACATAGGTTGACCGATACAAACAGATTGTTTCTGCGATGGTGGATGGAACTTCCAACAACCTTCCAACAACCTACTATTGTCAACCTTATATGTCAGAGCCATACTGGAAGAATTTGACTAACTTCGATGTGTGAGTCATCACACCTCCCAATAGGATCACAATCAACTTAAACACAATGGTAGATATATGATATCTGCTTTAGGGCTTGATTTGTCCTGGTGTAACAGGACATCTTTCCAGTCAAATTCCACCCTGCTATATCTGTTGACCGCAAACCAGATGGAGAAAGTTACGTCCCAAATTGCCGCCGGATTCGTGTGGTTAGGTAAGGTAGCTATCGAAATCGCTCATCTGGATGGTCACTCACTGCCAAGTTTATGCAGCTGGAGAATTGGGTGAAGCCGGAGGAGGCTTCGATAGACAAACAAAGGAAGCTCAAATCATGGAGTATGCGCTAAAATGGAGGTTGAATGTATGTGTGATTCAACGACCTTCCAATGACTCCGCCCTTGATGCGTTATCCCTCGTTTTATCCGTAGATCAATGTTCTACCAGTAAGTCGACGGTATTTTGCAAGGGCTTAGGATAATTCTCACGCTATAAAGGTTATATCTTCTCTTTGCGCTTCAATTTCCCTTTGTGTCCTCGTGATCTGCATGCTTTGGGGGCGGGGGAACCAGCAAGGGGTCATACCTGCTGCTGGCATGCTTGAAATCATGTGGTTTGGTTCGCGCTCGTCAACTCTCCGTGATCAATTAGGTGATATTCGGAGTCCGTCAGTAGACGGCCTACGCGCATCATCTACGTTTGAAACCGTTTTATGGAGACACTCCGCTTTTGTGCTTGCTGGGCAGGAAAATTTCGACCTCTATGCAGCCTTCCCATTGTTAAGTCATTTTGCTGGTTCCAATCACGGTGAGACTTTTGCGCATGGTTTGTTAGTCTATCCTGAGAATCTGGACATGTCTAATCAACCCCTGTATCAGAGTGCCCTGAACATCTTCCACCTAGTCGACTCGCTTGGTCCCCCTACCGTGCAAAGGGCACCTCCGATAGTCACTGGTGGTGCAACGCACTTCATATCTTCCTACTATCAGTACATGTCATTCTTCTTTCCCTCCTGATTAACCATCCAGAGCATTCGATCATCATTCCCCTCGAAAGCCTCCAAACGACAATAGGTTTGAGTGCTCTTCTGCAAGTAATTTACACGGTATGTTGGTACCATTTACTGGTTATGGTGCTCCCTAATCCTCATGCCTGGACAAGCCTTACTCCGCGCTCCTCGTCTTTGTTTTGCAACGACTTTCATTTATGAAAATGGTCAGCGAACGACGAAAGTTGACCACTGTACACGATGTGTCTGGAGCGTGGAACGGAATCGGTGCAGCAATCCTTATTCTCTGGCAGCAGCGCAAAGTACCTTCGTCACCTTGGCAAGTAATCGCTGTTGTCACATACCTTGCTTCCATGCTGGTCCTTCACATTGTGTCATCGTCCATCATGCAGTGGCAAGCATTCGACAACAACCTGCTCGTCAGCATCTCGTCGGGCTTAGCATTACCAGATAGTTCTCTGAATATCAGCCAGTTAGAATGGTCTGAGATCTCCCCCATTGCTTGTTCGGCAGGCCAAGATTCGAACATGCCTACATACGGGTTGTCCAACAGTACTGTATACGATATACCCCAGGCTCTGGAAAATGTCGCGGCTTCAGAAGCAGTTGTCAATGCGACGACATTCAGCACACAATGTGGCCTCGTACCCAACCTCACGTTTCTTTCTGACCAACTCAAATATCCTAGCCCAGACAGTATTGACGAATACAGGATTGGTTTCTCGTTGAATGGGACCACTGGCAACAATAGCTTTCTCGTACCCCCGACATGCAAGTCGCGTTTCACTACTTTGTCACACCTCAAGTTACTTACATTCTCACAGGGAAAGATCTCCTTCATCGGGTCGATGGCCAAGTAGGCGTCCGCATTCTTCTGGATAAGACTTCTGCTCTGAGCTCGAATAGTGCACAGATTGTCCTCATACTCTATTCTACATGATCACAACTGCTGTTGACTTGGATGAATCTGTGCACGATCCTGTGGTTCTCAATTTGAATTGGACATATGTCTCATCGTCAGGTGCGGTCACTGCTATTGTCGACCATATATTTATTTACTGAACTTAGCCGAAAGGCGGTCTTCAAACGTCAAAGACACGAGCTTATATTGCTGCATGCTCTGTCAGTACACAGTCTGTTCCAGCCAGACTTAATTTAGAAGAGAAGAAACTTGATCCAATTCTGGATCAAACTGCTTTATCTGCCCTGGCATCTTGGTCCGTGTGGTCGCCTGCGGCAGCAACAAATATTAACATTGGGGTGTGTCTTTACATTGTGTTTGGCACGAGACTATCTACTGACATGGACCATATCGTTACGCCCAGATGACGACCGCACTGTCGAAATACTATATGTATTCCACTTCGTCTTCTTCGACAAATGGCTCCTTTACTTATTCCACGACCATGGATGCGTGAGTGTCCTTTTCCTACTTTGTTGCACTCGCAGGCGCGACAGAGACTGACCACAGGAATTCTGAAAAGATACATGATGTCCTTGCTTGGGTTGAACTGGACAGCAGCGCAGTATACAGCTGGAAGTCAACCGAGCACCGATCCTACTGTGACACTTACCCCGGCGCAGTTGGAAAATGCTATCAGCCAGACCGCGGCGAGGTTCATGTGGGTCGGTAGGTCGCCCGTCACTTCGTAGACCCTGTGACGATCAGTTCACACTTTTGAATGTTCACACGTCCCTTTCAGCGGGTCAACTTGGTGACAGTAATGGAGGTTTCAATCGCACTGTTGGCAAGAGCCAAGCGATACAGCACGTCTTGCAATGGCGCCTGAATGTACGTCGCCATGGTTTCCGTTTTCTTTACTGCCTTGAGTTCATATTCATGGGCTACCACACGCAGATCAATACCATCCCCGTATGTCTTTCCTTCGGCAACTGTGAATTTACATATCATGCGCCACTGACGATGCGCGTTGTTCGGGGACGTTTAAACAGGTCATTTTTGCATCGACAACTTCCTTCGTCGCCCTGGTGACGTCGATATGCATCCTTGGGAGAAAGACAGACCAAGAACGGTCATCGTCGGTCTCCGGAACGAGTGTTCTGGAGTCGCTGTGGCTGGAAGCCAACTCGGAAGTGCTTCACTCGCGTCTGCAAGCGGTGGAGGAACCATGTTCAGACAGGTTGCGGAAAGTGGGGATGGTTGACATACGTCTCGGGGATATCAAGGCTGGATGTTCGTGCCAGTGCCAGGCATACAACCCGGAGCATGTTTCTGTGAGCGAAGGCCTGACTGACGATCTAATTTCACGTATGGCGGATGAATAACGAGTTGATGTATTCTATACGTTCAAGTTCTCCAAAGTTTGAGAGGACATTGTATACTAGACGCCTGTCAAGATCTAATCCAAGCATACATGCAATCGGGATCATCGAGAAAAGTTATAAATATCTACTTGCAAGCGACTGGACAGCTGGACAGTTCTACGTAGATCACCACGATCTGAGACCAGCGATAGCGCTAGTCCGGCAACAATTATTGGCTGTATTTATCAAGTCGCGACGCGTTCCAGATCCTGAGGCTTGAGCTTGCCAGTGAGGAACGGGAAAACTTTTCAAAGGGAATTCCCTAATTTAAATGGTGTTTGGATTACAAGAGAGACGTCGACATTTCAACCCCAGTCTCGGCTACGCTTCAACTTTAAGGCTATAAAACAAGGAAGGCATTAAGAATGGGTGTAATATGCGTCTCACTAGGAGATCGTCTCATCGACAGGGGGTCATCGATTCATCCCCTGTATAGATATCGCCAGCGCATGCCTGTCATATGTTACATAATTCCATATGCTTCCCTCTCTTGCTGTGACCACTCAAAGACGGGTAACGGATGTGCCTCCGTATTAAAGACCCATTTGTCAAGCGGTATCGGATCTTCGTCCGAGAACAGGAGATAGAGGTATTTGAGCGTCTCGGCCAAAAAGTAACTGGCGAAGGGTGTTTAGAGAAGGTGGCATTGCGTGTAAGCAAGTCAACTCGCCTTGGCATCGAGTCCAGCTGTTCCGGATATGCAGTGTGGACACCACTGATGCTGGCGTACCCCGAATCAGTCTTGGCGTAGCGTTCGATGGCTTGGAAAATGTCCCAACCGCGATGGCGCCATTTGACATCTCCTGTCGTCCGCCACAATAGATAGAGGGATTCGATCGTCTGCCGATCGCATCAAAGAAAGTGGAAAACACCATGAGCACACCTGCCAGCGAGGACCGACATGCGACGTACCTCAGGTCTCAAGTAATACGCAGAGTTTTTGATCAAATAATCCCTCCCAAACGTGTTTACCATACCCTTCGTGCGCACACCGGGAGGTCGACCCATCATCTCGACCGTCACGTTTTCAGCAAACGGGCTCGTCCAAGGTTTCATGTCGGCAATGCCTGGGGGCAAGCGGCCTCGTCCAGACAAGTTTCGCCACCACCCGCGCACACCACCTTCGTGCTTCTTCCATGCGTGAAGTGCATCGATCCATCGTATCGCGTCCATGTCTGGATGCACGTCCATACGTGCGATTTCGGGGCCTAGTCCTGTCGGCTGATCTGCATACATTAAGTAGCACGTCTGCGCAATGCCTTCGGCAGCCCAGAGATGTAGGTCCGCTAGGCTAAACTCGGAGAGACGGTCATAGGCTCGGCGGTCTGCAGGCAGCAAATCGTCGGCAAGTGCGGTGACATCGATACCGAGGGTATCAAGATGGTCGAGGGGAAGGAGGTGAACACCAAGGGCAAGAAGACCGGGGAAGAAACAAGAGAGATGTTCAAAGTTATGGGAAGGGCCCAACCAGCGTTTCAATATGGTCGCGTCCGTTACGTAGAGGAGGTTCCGTTTAGGGGTGAGGAACAGAAGGTTGTTGATAACATATGAGGTAAATCGAAGGTCTGTGAATGCAACCGGTTAACATCAGTAGACGAAGGGTCGAGCGACATACTGACACATTTCGAGATTACGCTTGTCTGTGCGTGCAGTTAATAAAAATTGCTTAAGAGTATACTCGTGGCCGCTATCCGCAAGGGCACCGACCGAGAGTTGAACTACGAAATGGGTCAAGGGATTTTCCGAGGGATGACAAGAGACTCACGGTTAGTTGGTACGCCTGAATGAAGATTCCATCGCGTTGGGTACATCCCTCCGGTTCTATTGAGCTTTGTAGTATAGAACAAATCTGTAATGGTGGTCGCCTGCAGGACGGGCTTTCTTAACAGCACGCATAATAGTGACAGGAAACAACTTACATGATTAACATGCTCCTTTTTTCCCGTAATCTTGCCGAGGTACGCGTATTCCAGCTGACAAGACGCTATTTCTGCTAGCACTCCAGTGTTATATGAGAGATTATTCAGTCCGCTGAAAGAGTGAGCAAGTTGAGAAACGGCCTGTATAACGACATCATCAGGACTGACCTGTAGGTATCGACTGCGAAGCCGGGGAACCCAGTCGTCGTATTAAATGCAGGGGCTAATTTGGTTCCAAGTTCGTCCGCTTTCTGTCGTAGGAGGTCATTGCCGGAGATCGCATGTGCTGCCAACAGTCCACCGAGATACCGAATGACCGTTTCGAAAAAGGGAACGTAGTCATTCTACGGGTGCCGATGTGAATAGAACCATGCGAAAAGAGGAA
>JBBPUM010000256.1:4376-21136 GCA_038094695.1 Chiua aff. virens
TGAGACTAGAACATCAAGACGTTATCACAAACCTGTCCTCCAAACGCTTCTCCCATCGAAATAGAGAAGAATGGATATAACCACGGTCCAAGAAATCTGGCAGGACGCAGTGAAGAGTGCCGAACCATCAAACCCTCCCCCTTTGATGCGATGTGGAAGTTACAACGATGTATTGGAGGCTTTCCCGGTCCTGGAGCAGGGGAAACATCACATATGGATTCCTCGTCAGTGCAAATTTGCACTGAGGTTATTAAACCACACCATATGCTGCCTCTGGTGCGCTTCCGTTGATCAACGGTTTCCTGACGGTGTACACCGGTTCCTTATGGCACTCGTCACCTACACGGTCGAGATACGATCCAGATTTTTTGGCGAAGTTATTGCCTACTGGTATACTCCTGGTACCCGAACTCCATCACCAGAATTACCCATTCACCAAAGCCGACCGCTTCAATCATACTATCTCCGAGTCTTTCTGATCTTCCTGTACAACAAGGATAGTCCCATTCCGCCTCAAGACGTCTGTGAAATTGAAGGTAATAGGTGGGAACTGGACTCCACGCAGTTTGGTATGCAGCCAACATTTCTCTTTGGCGGAGCCTCTCTAACATTGTCGTAGATTGGACGTGGTGGTCGCAAAAAAAGGCTCCCAACAAGGTTATTTTTGGTTCCCTCCCACCTGAGCATGGGCAAGAGCATAGGCTTCTCCTGGAAGAAAACCAAAGAGCCCAGATCCCTCACGCGCCATCTGTGGAGCTAGCGTCTGAGAGCTGGTTCGAGTATAGTTGTGCGCTCTACCAAGAATTTATGGAACACAAACAGCGGAGGGCGGTCCCTGCGGCAATGCCCGCTAGGAACTCTCCCCACAATGAGGGGCCATGCGGAGATGGGAAGTAGGTAGTCTAGGTTGTTCATAGGGTGGGTGTCAACTAACGGTGAATCGTTATGCTGCAGACAGAGGAAGCAAGATGAAAGGAGAACATGCGACTTGTATGCTGACTGGAAGAAGAGAATCGCAGCCCAGAGGAAGATTTGGTTATAACCAGCTCGTAGCATTAACTTAGCCTTACAGCGCCTCCCAAGTACATGACGACTCGCGACTTTTTTCGTACCCGCTTGTCGGTTCCACTCTAGTATACTTTATTTCAGTAATCTAAATAATCATGACAAATCATCATCTACCTACGAGGTTCAAAATGTATGGTGGTCGAGGTGCACTTTTATTCGGCACAATGTTTGGAGGGTGCTGTGCCGGCCCGATCTGAAGCCGGGTCAGCCGAGTCCCAAAACCCAGGCCAGGCCAGGCCGGGCCGATGTCAGAGTCAAGGCCTTGACTAGTGCTAGTCGGACTCAGAATGGAATTCACTACTTAGTATTCGTAGTACAATACATATGAGTAATCACATAGCCTAAATTGCTGCCTAATCTATGCTCGCCCGGCCTATGATGACCCCAATCATTCTAGCAACCTTGCATTCTGGAATGAAATCACCCATTACCCTTCACTTCACCCTCACCGAGCAATCTAATGGGACAAAACACGACACGACAACAACGACGTGACGATTGCATATTGCAGTTGTCACGTCATTGTTATCCTCAGGTGGAATGCATCCGAACGTCACCTACCCGCGTAGTTGTCGCGAGTACATCACTCGCAGTTCGAATGCCTGATATCAACTTTGCCATATGCCTCAGTTTGATTTGGGTATATAAACATATATAAGCTCATTTTGAGTAAAAAGATTTATTACCCATTTGTAAAACTACGTGTTATTGAATGTACATCATATAAACTATCTATAATGATGTGTCCGTGTCATGGTCTTCGACAAAGTGTGCCACGGCCGGAGCTCATAGATAAGGGGCTTATCAACTTCCTTAATTTTTATGCAGGTGCAGCAACCATGCCGACCACGATGTTGCTGCCTAGTTTCTGTCATCCTGTCGTGCCCTGGCAATCTCACCCATCCATTTAACGATTGCCTGTCTGAGTTAACTTGTACAACAGCAGCAATGTACACCTTGGTTATAAACTGTACAATTTCGTACTAATGTTACTAATTAAAGATGTGGGTTCACAGTCAGTATAGTTGATGCTGGCAGAGTCAGCGGTCATCCTCAGTGCATGGCTGGACACCGGTTCCTCCAGTGCCACAGCTGCGATCCCCGGAGTGCTCGAGCCAGCATCAGCAAGTAAAAACAAATAGCTATTAAGTATAGATAAGAACAAAAAGTACTATAATAATACTAGGTGTGTTACAGAACAGATGCCCACGTACCGATGGCCGCCTGCTTGTTGTGTCCTCGCCGTCGCATTGTGGTCACTGGTCGAATCGTCGTGAGTGTGTCATTGTCGTCGTTGGCACGTCAGTCGCATTTCGTCGCGAACAAACCGGGCCCAGTATGGAAAGGGTGGTGGGTAGCTGATGGAAAGGGGGACGCATCTCGCCATTGTGGTGGCATGCTGTGTTATGTCGAAAGGGAAGGATGTGGCATGAGGAGAGGGTTGGGTCAGGTGAGTAAGGGCGAGGTGCAAGAGGGCTGGGATGAACGCAACAAATCCAAGTTGACGATGCAACGCCATGTTGCATTGTCGTCTTGTCACGAACGAACCCGGGCCTATAGTGAGGGGCAAAGTGTAGGGCGGTGGTGGCCTACTAACGAGATGAGTGGGTGGCGCATCGAGTTGTGGTTGTCCATCATTGAGTGGACAAGGGAGAAGGAGGGACCACGCACAGAGGTAGCGGGACTTAGAGATTTTTTGCGCGCCCGTGTCTTGGCTTCATTTCACGTTTCACACTGGATTCTCTAAACTACCCTGCCGGCCTAGCGTGGGAGCACGGCAAGGGGAGGCCGATGATGAGAACGTCACGCACTCGCTTAGCTGACCGGAAGTTTACATACGTTTATCAAGCCTATATGCATATATACGATACAGTCGACATACTCATAATGCATACAACAGTGATATAAAATCACTAATGTATAGGGTTTGGGCTGGTCCCAACATACGGGGGGAGTTCTCTGCACCGCGGGTTTCAAACCCAGAAATCTCCGCAACGGATGGAACCGAGACTACCCGCACACACTCATTATACGAGTTTGTCAGTTCATTTCCTCACACAGCGCCTACCTTCTTTGCCACAGCTACACATAGGCGTGCTATACGCGTCTATCTGTGTCATTACCATCCAAACCAACCTCCCACACGCTCATTGTGTGTCAGTGAGCTTTCAGCGCGAGCATGGTGAAAATATCACGTAGCGAACTAGATGAGGAAACGGTGGGATTATTCCCGCATGCAACAGGGTCTCATCTGACACAAAAATAGCTCAAACACCTGCAAGCTGTGGAAGCTCGGCGACAGCGCCGATATCGCGAAGGAATGTGCGTATAACCTGCACTGGAGGAGCGTTTCTCAGAGATTTAGCAATAATTTTTAGGGATGAGGAGGCGAAAATACTCAAGAAGTTAAGGGATAGAGAGGCGCAGAGGCGCCGCAGGTAAGCCCATACTTCTCTGCCTGTAATGCAGCACTCACATTTTCTTAGAAAGCGAAATATGCAACACCAGGCTACCTCACAGGTCCCACAACCTAGCGAGGAAGTGCGTGCTGCCCTTGAGGGTGCCATGAGGCGTCTCTTTGGCCCTCAACCTGAGGCACCTGGACCTGCACACCCCCCACCACAACCTTCTCCGGCGATGGAAGACAACTCCAACATCGATCCCCGCCTCCTTCCCCCAACTGGAGCTTCTCTTCCACGAAATCCCTCCCCCGCTCCTTCTACACGAAATGCAATGGCTCCGTCACCACAGCAAAATCTCAGCCACCCTTCCCGACGGCTTGACTTTGTCACGGGCATCCACGGGGTTCAGATATCAAATCGTGCGCCGACCATCACCTGGTCAAGCGGCCAGGAGACCGTTCTTCCCTACCTGGAGGGAAAGGACAAGCGTCGTAGGAGGATAAACGTCCTTAAGCACGAGGCTCAATACGTCCAGGAACTCGCTAACGTTCCTGAGTCCAAGCAATCAAGCGAGCGTGTAGTATTCCTCGATCGAACCATAGCCAGGCCCCAGCTCCTCACTGCTGCGCGGGAGGCTTTGTCAATAACCAAATGCGCGGTTATCAGGGGTTACCTTGATGTTTCTGGATTCGAACTCTCCATGAAAGATCTTGCAGAGGAGTTTGGCGCCCTTCCTGATCGCCCTATTGTTGTACACGGTAAGCCCTCTCCCTTTGCATTTAGATTAACTTAGCAAACAATTTGATTCAGATATGCGTATGCGCTCCAAAGAATTTAGTGAGCCCTTCGTGAATACTACTGTAGGTCAGTTAGTCGAGGACATAGACAATCCTCGAGTCATGCGGGTTGCACTTGACTTTCCCCTCCCTCAGTTGAAACCCCCTTCCCCCTTCGAGTAAGCCCATGTCTTTCAGCACTGCTTTTGCTTTCTCACCCCTCACCAGAAAGCTAGATGATGGGCTATGTCTTGGTTGGGCCCAGACTCAGAATGTCCACTCTGTGGACGACCAGATGCTTTCTGGGGATGTTTGGACAGTCCGGTCCTGGGGGCTGCTACACCATGCAGGCATCATGACCTACGGTCATCACGATGCTGAAGGAGCCTGCACCTGGGCTGGTGTCCTTGCTGGCGAGAAAGACTGGACAGTGATGTTTTTTCACAGTCCACCCTCTCGTAGTGAGCTCACAGAATATCTGACACAATCCTTTGCGTCGCGGTTAGCATTTGAAAAGTGTAAGGGTCGCATTGCTGCAGAAACAATTCACTTGCATCCTGGAGATATCCTGTGCATTGCTATTTCTTCTTTTTTTTTTCGCCGGCTCATTGTCGAGTTACAGCATCATGCCCCCAGGGCAAATTCATGCTGTGTTTACTCCAGTGGCAAGCTTTTGTCATGGCGGGCATTTTTTCAACCTCGACACCATGCACCTTACAGAGCTTTCCAGGTTCGTGGACGTTACGCGGGGAAAATATATAACAAATCAGTCCCACCATGGAACCTTGAACACAATGTGTAGAATTGTTTTATCATTACCGTTTTTGACTAACTCTCGAGGTAAGCTCTGCTCTTCTCTGGGAATTCGAAATCTTGATGGGCTTTTAGTGCTCTACAAACGGTCGCTGATAGCCCTTTGTGGCATGGTTTGTTACCATCAAAGGTACACTGCCCAGGGTGCACACGAGCAGCAATCACCTTGCTATGAATCTGCCAATAATATTTCTAAGGGTATTCTCAAACACTTTGGGCTTACTAGCCTCCAAGCCTACGAGGAGTTTTTGGCAGATTCACTGGGTATGTTTGACCGTGGGGAGCAACTATTGGATGAGGATTACCGGCTGTTAGGCAGCTACAAACCAACTTACATGCAGAAACAAAATTAGCATGCTTGCAATGCCCTGTATGACCTAACCTTTATTCAAGAATGTGACCGCATAAACTCATAGTCAATGAATGCGCTTTGATTGCTTAGCATGACCGACAAGGCACTGCTGAAAGTTATACTCTAATTTATTGGTGAGCTGTGGTGCTAGTGCGACTGACCCCTGATCCCTCCTAGCAACGCCATGCCAAGACGTTGGTTAGCCGCCCAGGCAGAGCCACAACTTACTAATGTCAGTCACGATCAACTAATGCCAACCGCGATTAACTAGTGTCAGTCACGGCGACCATGGTATAGTAGGACCAGTCGCAACCTACTTATGCCAGTCACAAGTAAAGCCTCACTGGCATTTCATGGCACTATTGAACATCTTTTCCTTTCTGACTGCCTTTGACATGTTTCATTTGCGCCAGGAGCGTATCGTTTGTGTGGGCATCACTTATCGCATACAAACATGACGAAAAACGGCAGGTTTCGAAACTATTTCGCGATCTCTCTTATGACCATAGAGTGTCGGACTTCGGTGTAGTGAGGCACGAGCGGAGCCAAAGTGCAAGATCTTCGGACAAGCGACATAAGCGAGAGGCACCGCCGCTTCCCGCCCCTCAGCGCTCGGCCTCCACCACGTCGCTCGCCCACCTTGCACTGGCAACAGCAGTGCTCACCGCTCGTCCTCGCCCGTTTCAGTGCCCTCCGCCTCTCCACTTCCCCTCCCCTCACTGGACCTCACAGCTCAAGGAGCGACGTCCAAAGATTATGGATGTCTCTGTATGCGAATGCTCGCGTGTCTCCGCCGCCGGGACCATTTCCATGGCAGTCTTCCAATGCACTCCAAGACATTCTTTTGCGGTCAGAGAAACTGGGTCAAACATGGACTTCCCAGCCATGTGAGGTTCGAGCTAGCGACAGCCTAACCACCCTAAAGGGGTGCCTTTCCTGGATACTTCGACTTGATAGACTAGTTTATGGACGAGGACCAAAATCAAATCATATGCTGTGACCTTCAAACGAGATCTCGTCACATTATATGGCAGTGGGACAGGCCATTTCACTTCGACGTCTGTCTTGATGTGTCCGTTCACGGACAGGCCGTGTTTATTTATGCCGTGGAAGACGGCCGCGGGGATCATTCGTAAGCACGTCCCTTTCAAAGACGGCATTATTTTTGACTTTCGTGCTCTTTGATGGACATACAGAAAACTATTGAGGTGCGAGATCGACAGTGATCAACAGATCTTGCCAGCCTCGGTTTCCTGGAATGTACCATTGTTAGGAAGGCGATACAGGGCTCCTCTTTTTTCCAGAGCGTCGACGGTGTATCTCGGTGGCGATCCTCCCCTCGTTTTCGAGGCTGCCTCGTGCACGTTTTATCAAGTTCCTATCCAGTTGGTGAGTAGGATCTTTCTTGTCGGATAGAATATTGGGTAACGTTCGAGACCTGTGATTATTTAGGCCTTTACAGTGCTTGGACACTATCGATCGCACCTTCTTAGAAGAACACAGCTTCTCTGGATTGACTTCTGCAGGGCCAGTAGAACTCAGTTACTCAGGCCCTGCTAGGGCCGGTACTTCACTTTCGGGCGTTCACCCTACCGGAACCTGGGACTCACCCTTCACCTGATTCAAAGATCATCTAAAAGCTTCGCCTGACCCATGAGATCATCATGCCAGATCCACTTATTTCTAGTCTTTCGCCTCTAGCTTTCCCTCCCGCTCTTCTGCACACGAACTTGACTTCCGAGTTCAAACTCTTGAAGCGGACGTTCTTTAACACGCGGCAGGAAGCCGTCTATGAATGTGTCACTGTCACGTTACCAGGGTTATCGCCCGAGCTATCGAGGGACGTCGTACCTCTTTTCATTCGGACACAGACCCTGTTTACATGCAATGCAACGCCTGCGACAAGATTTGAGCTAGATATTTCGGAAGATGGGCACGCGCGAGGGTTCTCTCAAGAACCAGGTCCGCCCTCCATGCCCCCCAGACTGGTGAAGTTCAGCATCAACACCAGTGGTGACGTATGTCGTGCTGTGCTCGGAGATCCGGCTCCAACGCGCCTCAGGTTGCTTGATGACGCAATTTGACAACTACCGGGTGGACTTATTCCGAGGAAGAGTCTACTGTAGTACGAGTAGGGATGACAAAGGAGATGAGGACGAAGTGCATGAAGCGCATGATCTGGAGGAATGGTTTGAAATAGCAACGATTGACATCGAGTAGACGCTGGCTGATGTCTTTGTTCTAAATGAACTGTGGCCTGCGAGTTGTTAAGTAAGCTATATCAGATCCTATCCTAGTTTAGTAGGCAAGGGCCCTGCCCGTCTTGCGGAAGCCATCTGCGGCTTTGAGCCATGGCTTGAGTCCCTTCGACGGGTCCCACAAGTTGTGTGTGGCGCGATCTGCAAGCTCTGCAATGCAAAAAGGCCTGCGTGGGGATGAGGAGGACTGGGGGGACGAGCGGGCGTAGGGGGAGGTCGTGGTAAGTCACTTGCGAAGGCCGTCGCAGCGCCAGCTCATCACGACTAACCAGGTCCGGATTGCCTTTTCTGGTCACTAACCACCACCACCCAATATTTCTGTACATGCGCTCCATCGACCAGCGGCGCGCATGTACCCTCGTTGCGGGCGTATTCCTACTGTTCATGCTTGCGGGTCTCATCCAGGGCCACCGTGACCGCAAAGCCAGCACCCGGCCGACACGTTGGTCCACCTGGCTCCCGTTTACCCGGAGGTCAGACCAGATCACGGAGCATCCCATCACTACCCTCATGGCGGACGCAAAGGATGCCTTTTCAAGGCGTCTCGCAAGACAGAGCAAGACACTCCCTGCGGCCGTCGCCGAGTATAAACGCCGCTACAAGCGAGACCCGCCACGTGCCTTCGACGACTGGTGGGCGTTTGCAAAGGAGCACGACTTCAAGTTCGTGGATGAGTTCGACGCCATCGTCGAGGATCTCGCGCCGTTTTGGACGTTGAGCGGCGAGGAGTTACGTCGGAGGGCGTACCAGGTATAACCAAATCATCTGTGCCAACGGCTGTCTTGATGGGCAGCGCAGATGGGACGCTTGCCTTCCATCAATCTCGTGCGGATCCAGGATGGAAAGATGTCCGAAGTTTCTATCGACAAAGTATACCAAGACACCGAGCGTGGCCACCGATCCATGGGGTTCCGTGATCTACTCCAGAAATTCCAGCACAAGGTACGTATGCCACCTTGATGACGGAAAGCAATACTGATGCTATTTGCAGCTTCCTGACATGGACTTCCCCATCAACGCAAAAGCAGAGGGCCGAGTGCTTGTCCCCTGGGAACATCTGCAATACCCCAACCTCACGACACAAGACTCCTCTGGTATGCACTTGTCGCATTGTCCTTGATCCTTCATGACACGGTTGTGTAGGCGGCGTAACGGCCATGCTCGGCGATTTTACACCTGATTGGCAGGGTGGAAGTAGTGTTTGGGAAGCCTACCGCCGTACATGTCCTCCGGACTCTCGAGCACGTCAGTACAGTTCATTCCGCGAACCAAAAGTTCTGAAATCCAGTGAACTCTTCGCGTTCAGCGAAGCACCTGATTATGATTTCGATTTCTGCCAAAATCCCTGGGTGCGTTACACACAAGGGCACTTTTTCTCTGATTGGAGAACTGTCCTCGTTTTATATCCCGTATTCTCCCCTTCAAAAGCTAAGGGGTTTGCAGATATCAGAATACCCAGTCACTACTACCACAGGGGCAGCAGTAAATATTCATACGGATGGGACGAACAGCACAGGGAAATCAAAGATATAGACGATCTAGAAGTGCCTTGGGAACAGAAGAGCGATCTCATCTTTTGGCGCGGTGCTACAACTGGCGGAGGTAGCACGCCTCCTTGGTTTTCAGCTTCTTACCAGCGACACAGGTATTTATCATGGTCGTCCTTCTGTTGAATACCTCGCGAGCCATATTTTCTTCTCAGGTTTCTCCGGATGGCACATAAAAGTGTGACCACAGACCTATCTATTGTGCATGCTTCACCTTTCCATGCAGACATGTTTGTTTCAACGACGGTCCCCGCAAAAAAAGTCAACGATGACATCATGGATGCGGCCTTTGTTAAGGCGGTCGGCAGTTACCCTGGCGGCGAAGAAGAATTACGGAGACTACACCATTTTGCGGAATCTGTGCCGCTCGGAAAGCATTGGTCGCACAAGTACCTCGTCGATATAGACGGGACGTCCTATTCAGCACGATTCCTGGCATTCCTGGCATCAGATAGTGCTGTCATCAAGTCGACCGCGTACAAGGAGTTTTCCGATTGGATGCAACCTTGGTAAATTGTGTCAATGTCGAGATTTCGGTCGCTTACCCTGCATCCCCCAGGCTGCATTTTATACCTCTCTCGTCGTCGTACGCGGAGATCTATAATATCCACGCCTATTTCTCCGGGCCATCGAGATCCACGATGGACGCCACGAATGCGACGGTGCAGCAACAAGACGAGTGGGATAAGGTGAAGCGGGAAAGGGATGGGCAATTACAACAGATTGCCAGGTCTTTGGACGTCACTCCTTGAGCTGTGAGGTCCAGTGAGGAGAGGAGGTGGGTGAGGTTGGGCAAGAGCGCGGAGCGCTCTTCGGCCCAGAGCCGAGCCCGAGCCGCCGGGTATGCGTGAGCTGCGATGGTGGGTGGGAACACCTCGTAGATATCATGAGCCAGGCGGTCGGGACCATGCGCTCCGGACCCCAGGAGTGAGATGCGAGGGGCTGGAATGGGAGGTCCAGTCCCATGGAAGCACTGGGAGTGGTGGGCAGGTGCACTGAAACGGGCGAGGACGAGCGGCGAGCACCGCTGCCACCAGTGCAAGGTGGATGAGCGATGCGGCGGAGGTGGACGCGCAAGAAGCGTCGGCGCCTCTCGCTTACGTCGCTGGTCCAAAGACCTTGTACTTTGGCTCCGCTCACGGTGCCTCACTGCACCTAAGTCCGACCCGCTGGGAAACAATGGAAACATAGCCCCGGCCGGACTGTCGACTTGGAAGGTATGGATTCAATGACCAATTATGAGTGGAACCTCACGTGTTTCTATGCGAATAGTCTATATTTACAGGCTGTGCTTGGAATATGCAAGGCTGTGGGCGGACGATCGTGATTCGATGAACTTTGTGCTGTGATATTCTTGAGGGGTATACCATGATTATGAGCTGCGTAGACTGTTGCAGCTTTGCTTTTTGATGTGGTAGAAACGTTGAGCACGTCTGATTGTCTTGGTCACAGACATGATATCTGATGGATGGAGTCCTTGTGTCTGCTGGTACAACTCGAGCGTTTGAGCCGTGATGTAGGTTTGTGTCTTTCTAGCCAAGTACGGTGTCGGGCCGGCAACCGCGACGTTCGTCAGGAACATCCGGGGTAACATCACTTCGGCTTGAACTGTGACTACATCGTCGTGATGTCGATGCATTGAACCCTGCGCCTCAATCTTCACTCATTGATCTCTATTGCATATGCACTGGTACTTTCATTGCTCTCGGTGCTACGCACGGCGCAGTCCAGAGCATGGTTGCAAGTTTACATAGCGATGAGCGAGCGCTACGGAATCACGGAGACTCGGAGAAGTAGGATGAAATTCTACAAATTGTTTCGGACTTGGGCTGCATCTTTTGCTTCTCGCAACACAGAAAGTTTACCCGCAAGAGCTTCCTAAATTTCTTTGAACTCTCGTATCAGCCCGGATGAACCTCATCGTTGTTCAAGAGGTGGCAACTCGGGTGCTAGGTATACAAGTCAAGCCTGAGGCCGAGGTTCAGACTTGGTTCCTTGATCATGACTATTTGGCTCTTGATCTTCGCATTCCTCTCGGGAGGCGTTGCAGGCTTGGACAATGGTCTCGCTCGTACCCCGCCCATGGGCTGGAACCCTTACAATGTCTATCTGTCAGTTGTTACCTCTTCCCATTCATCCATCCATTAATGCGGTTGTTCTTCCCAGTTGTGAGACAGATGAAACTCAGTATCGAGCTGCTGCACTCGCCCTAGTTCAATCTGGTATGAGGGATGTCGGTTACCACTATCTGAACTTGTGCGTTGGACATCCTCTCCTTCGGATCTTGGATTCATGAATACTTCTAGAGACTGCGGTTGGCAGGCCACTGAACGTACAGCGTCTGGAACGTTCATGTGGAATGAGGCGCAATTACCGTCTGGCGTCCCCGCGCTCGCCGATTACGTGCATGACCTAGGCCTTATGTTTGGTTTATATGGCGACGCGTACGTAACCTGCAGTGTGTGCTACTTAGCATATTGGTCTATATCCTCGCCCACAGTGGTTATTTCTCATGTGACTTTGACGGTATCGCCTCGGAAGCCTGGGCTTTGAGCAATCCGACGCGAATACGTTTGCAGCATGGGGTGCAGATTACTTGAAGGTAAGTTGTGCACTGCGCGGCTGCCTACTTCTGATGCTCAATCATGCACTTAGTATGAGAATTGCTATGGAGTGAGTAGTTCTGACTTCATAGACAACTATTGTGAGACCGTCATCTCTGATTGGGTTTGGTGCATGCTCCGTCGTCCAAAATTTATAAAAACTCGAACAAAATATACTTATCATCATGGGAACCCCACCACTCAAAGAGCGAGGGGGATTATCCCAGATGATGGTCGACGGGACACTGACCATAACGACGATATACACATGTCGAAATACAGGAATTACTTTGTGTTGCGCCGCTAGATCCTGAGCACTGCGGATGAGGGGGTTCTCCCCGGCCTGGTTGCGTGGAAGGGATTACTATTTCAATACACTGCATCCTTAAGCGATTGCCGAGATCAAAGCGTCAAAAAAGTTAGGCATTCTTCTCCAGGAGGTGCAACATAAACTCATCGATGGTTTTATGAGATACGTTAATAACGATGTCATGCCAGTGGTCCCGCCTAGGTCGCTTCGCGACCTAGGGGTTAGTCATCCCACGAGAGAGGGAACTGGTACGTACCTCCGAGCCTCTCGTCCGTCGGACGCCCCTTCCCGAAGGTTAGGGCCGCGCGATAGGGGTGGCCGTTCTCGGCACGGTACGAGAGGGCGAGTTCAAAAGGGGGGGCGGTGTCGGGCGTGCGGCGGTTTCGAGCCTGCGAAAGCTCTCGTCAGGGGGCTTACCGCTACCCCGACCGCCGACCTACCGGCTGCGTTTAGGCAACTACCCGCGACACCAGACAGAGGGAGTAGGCAGGGTGCAGTGACCACAAAGGGGTGTGCGGTGCTGGGACCCTCCGCGATGCGGGTTGTCTTATATGGGAGAAAGGGGTGGGGCCGGGGGAGGTCTTCCTGGGCAAGCGGAACTCCGTACGGAGCCCGCTCCCACACCCTAGCCGGCCAACCCGGCTGCTTTCGCTGTGCCTGGGCAGGACTTTCTCGTTGCCATGCGGTTCCATGTGGGGATCCAACCCACATGACCCTACTCTCACCGGGAACGGCCGAAGTGGAATGATGGTGACATAAAGACGATATATACTCGCTCATCGCGGAATACTGAGTCTTACTTAATGTAACTCCGCAATCAGAACGAGTACTAATGCTTCGTACCGCCACTACTTACAAGCCCGGATCACCCCACTCACAGCGATCCTATGGACGTTGGGCGTCACTCATCTTTGGGGACGCTATCGCTAAAGATGAGACCTCGGGCTTTAGGGATAGAAGTACATACTGTGATGTGCGTCGTTTTTTTTCGCCTACCTCAAATCTCAAGGTCAAGTTATTGGTGCATTTCAGACACGTTTCACGTTTGTGAGATGGCTCCCTACCAGGAGTGACAATCCGGATGGAATGTCCAAATGAAGTATATTGTGGCCCCCATAGCCGTGACGTTGCTCGGGCCTAGTGGTAAGTAGCTACTGTTTCGAGATAATAGCCGTGTCACAAATTTTTTGCACACCGTACAGGTTTCAGGTATCTTCTCAATGGTCTCCGAAGGTATCCTCTGGCCGATTCATATCCGAATTTTCGTACCCTTCGTTAAATGATAACATATACTCTAGATCATGGACTCGGACATCCATTTCACGTGGGGAGAAACTCCAGCTTGTTCCTACTTACCCAACTCCGAGCCCTCTGTTGCTTGCAGTGCACATGAATCGAAACCGGCGACTGTCGTAGCCGAAATCAGCTCTATCAGCTGAAACTACGACCAATGACACCTCGTATCAGGCTGAAGATCCCATTTCTCTTCCTTCATCACTGAACCCAAACCACCCACAATCTCGTTGATACGTGCCGTTTACTATCGGCGGCAGAGTTGGCCCTTATTCGCTGGCGCATTTCTGGTGTTTATGGTGGTCGAACTCTTACGAGCCAGTCATGAACGTAAGGCTGCCTCGAAGGCCATTCCAATGACATTGATGAACTGGCTTTCCCCCTGGATTCCATTCGCTTGGGGCATTCGTGGCGGTGTGGTCCACGGGCACCATATCGCTGTATTGATGGCGGATGCCAAAGACAGCTTCACAAAACGTCTTGCGAAGCAGAGCAAGACACTCTCTGAAGCCGTCACCGAGTACCAACGTCGGTACGGGCGACATCCTCCCCGAGGCTTCGAAGACTGGTGGGAGTTTGCAAAGACACACGACTTCAAGCTTGTGGACGAGTTCGACGCGATTGTTGACGCCTTTTTGGACATTGACCGGAGAGGAACTGCGTCGCAGAGCATATCAGGAGTCACCTTATTTTTATGAATCTGCATATATATACATTTCGTACTATTTTGGCTAGGACAGCTGCCTTCCTTTGACCTCGTACGCATTCGGGATGGACAGGTGCTCGAGGGTTCCATCGAGAAAGGATACCAAGGGGCCGGGCACCGTAACAGTGACCGGTCCACGGGGTTCCGTGATCTACTCCAGAAGTTTCAGCACAAGGTACCAGAATGTTTTTGTTGCCCCGAGGGATTCATCCGAATTTATTTATAGCTGCCTAACTTGGACATCCCCATCAATGGGAAAGCAGAAGGTCGGGTCCTCGTTCCTTGGGAACATTTTCAATATCCCAATCTAACCACCTCGGATCTTTCTGGTACGAATCTGTCCATATAGTACTTCATCCGCTCATCATGTGACGCATGGCAGCAGCGTTGAGCGACTTTACGCCTGCCTGGAAGGTCTTGGCAATGTTTGGGAGACATATCGCCGCACATGTCCTCCCAGCTCCCCAGCCCGGCGACTCTATAGTTCATATCATGACTCAAACATTCACAAAGGGAACATGTTAGTTGTCGAGCTGTACGGAGTAAGGACTCAGTCGTCGTGCGAGTACGAGACTGAGGTTCGTGTGAGAAAAATGAATGACCTAAATACGAACTAACACGTGGACTGGCTATGTAGGATCGTAAGGTAATGGTATACTAACAGAACATACATCAAGGACACTTTAAAAACCCAGATCCTTCGTTCGTCTTCGCCGAGACCGTTGATGACGATTATGATTTTTGTCAAAATCCTTGGGCTCGTTACGCACAAGGTCACTTTTTCTCCGATTGGAGAACAATTCCTCTTTTGTATCCTGTATTTTCTCCCTCGAAAGCCAGTGGGTTTACAGACATCGGGATACCCACCCACTACTATCACAAGATGGATCGAATGTATACATGTATACATACGCATGGGATCCTGAGCTGCTGCCACTGCGAAAGAACGCCTCGCTCGGCTTATCAGTACTTGATCATGATCATCGTCGGCCTGTACCTGCTCAACGGCCTTGGCAACGTCTTTACCACTCTGATGGAACGTCCGTGATCGTCGTGGAATACGACTCACACATCCTAGCGCTCTTTTGTTCAACGGCGATGTTCTTGCCGCAGTTGCGTCCGTTCCCAAGGCCGCACGGCGCAGCGCGATACCGCCATTGTCTTCCCACGTGGACGGGAGTCTTACGGGTCACCCCGGCTTGGTATACTGAGTTGATCGGGGCCGTTCGGAAGCGGAAATAGAGGCAATTCCGGTTCGAGGCGGTTGTCCGTAAGGGTGTTTATAATTATCCAAGTGGTGTGTGGTTGATGATCCGAATGCAACGTACACGCTCTCGGGTCACCAGGCATGCACACGATACGAAAGAAGGCATGATAAATTTAGTGTGATGACAGTGCAACCCGTAGTCGTACGTATGCGCGGTAAAATATTGACAACATTGCATAAAATTAATATAACTTCTCGTCAAGTAAAAAAGCATATCCACACGGTTTACGAGATGGAGGAAAGATGGTCCGGTAATAGTAGTAACGCGCGACCACTTGCATGAGGTAGCTTGTTTCACGCCTTGTACAGCGTATCTAAAAATATGCTTGCCACCTCCTCGACGATCGTCGGTCCAACGGCGCTTGAGCTTCCAAGGCCTACACAAGAAACATCAAGTCAGTACTCAGGAATAAACGTAAGCCTGTCACCCCCAAGGACACGGGGAACGCCTTGGTAATTTCGAAGAATACTCCACTTCGTATGAGGGTAATCGGGTAAATACATACCGTACAATGCCACCATCGTCCCCTTGCCATCTGGCGTCTGTTTCGCTTCAGCAACGCATGTCTTGAGATCCGAAATGAACGTCTCCACGACTTGCAATGTCAAGCGCTGTCCACACACATCTGATCGTCAGCATGTCGTCTCCACACCAACCATAAACACTGAGGGAAGTAATGAAAATCAGTGACAAGGTGAACGTAACGCACCGTACACGCAATGTGCACCGCAGCAGGTGCAGCCAAGGCATTCAAATGCCATCCACGTTTAGACATCCTATCACCGACTTCATATACATTGACCGACTTGTCTTGAGAGCCAAAGGCAACGACCGAGGCTGGCGGTGAACCAAGAACGTACAGCTCAGGGATGGTAGTGGCGATAGTATTTGCAATGCGTCGAGCACAGGTAACAATGTCACGGCAAGATTGAAGGTAGCCGCTGTAAGACGTGAGGGGAAAGGTGAACCTTGTGTTTATGAGACAATGAAGAGAAGTACGAACTCGGAACCCATGTATTGCATGGCAGCCCATGTGCCAGCAATCAAGGCACCCGGTCTGTACAGAACAAAGGTCAATCCGTGATACGATGTGATATCGTTCGTAGATGACGAATCCCACCTTGATCCAGACAAACTTGGACTCGCATATACACCTCCTGTTACACATAGAGATAGGGTGCATTGAGTAACCCACATGGAAAAACAAAAGCCCAGTCAACAAACCAGTCCAATTTGGTGTGACGTAGTATTGGTATCTTCGAAGTGCAGCATCACGGTACATAATCACTGAAGACCCCTGCGTATATCACGCACGTGAGCTCAAAGGCAACTCTAAAAGGACAAACGCCCGACTCACCTTGGGT
>JBBPUM010000257.1:0-21120 GCA_038094695.1 Chiua aff. virens
AAACGAGGGACTATATTTACGTGCGAGAGTTGTTCCAAGGTCGTACTTCCCCTTCCACGACGACGACGTTAACCGTCGTTCGTCATGTGACATTTACCGTGGACTGATATTGGGCTATTTTTTTTTTGGATCGTCGCATATGTACAGGTCTATCGCCATCCGTCATGTTTGATCAAACACCGTTGGGAACACACCCCTCAATGGCGGGAAGCGTCCAAGTTTGTGTTGAGCAAACATCAGCAAGTGCAATTGCTCGAGGTGGGTTCTTCCTGTTCTACTTGTCGTTTGCTTTTTTTTTCTCAGCATTTGGGCGCCGTGTACCCATATCTGTCATCATCGCACATTTCCTTTTTCCGACATGTCCAGCGCTAAACTGAGTTTGTTTAGGCCGCCGCGATCCTCGCGCATCTCTCGCCCTCGTCGGCTTCTCTACCTGAAGATCGTTCGTTGTGGCCTTCTTTTCTCTCGGGGGGACTCGTCCCCCTGCCTGCGTCGGTGCCGAACGGCGACCTGGAGTCGACATCAGTGCACACAGCGACGACGACCAACTCGGCCTCTGCAACCAGCGCCCCTACTCTCTCGTCGTTTCCTATCTCGAGTTCTGTGCCTGCTCGCACGAGTACGGTATTGAGCACGTCTGCCACGCCTCGATTACACGATTATGCGATTGACGAGGACACAGCCAAGCTCACCCAAGTGCGTCCCGGCATGCTGGCAATGAACGGGCACGGCGCCCGTGCCACATCTGCCTCTGTCCCTGTGCCCGTACCGGCGGGCACGCGGGAGGACGACGCGCTCAACCTGCTCGCGCTGCATTCTTCAGGCGTGGGCCATGGATATGACTCGTGGTCCCCGACGTCCCCCCGGTCGCATGCACGCTCGCATTCGTATTCGGTGTCGCAGACCCGTTCGGCGCTGGCACCCGCGCACGCTCATTCACTCTCGCTCTCTCATGGGCACGGGCACGTCGGTGGCGGGTGGTCCCTCCCGCGTTCCTCTGTCCGATTCCGGTCCAAGTCGAAATCGGATGGGTCGGAGCGATCGGCGTCGCAATCCGTATCAGCGTCGGAGGATAGGAGTGATGACGAAGAGCAGGAGCAGGAGCAGCGCGATCGGGTGGTGGGGGTATTTGGAGAGGCAGATATGGACGAGGACGAGGATGGGGAAGGGATGTATGCCTTTGGCTCCCGCATGCATACTTGGAAGGGCAGGGCGGCGATGCGTGTTGCGGTGCGCGAGGACGATGAGGCGGAGTCGGAGGTGGGCGTTGTGGTTCGTGCGGACGACAAGGATGCGCAGACGTGGGACGGTATGGAGATGGAAATGGAAATGGAGTGAGCCTCTGGTACGTCGCTGTGTGGGTCGAATTGCTGTCCTTTTTTTGTTCCTGTTTGTTTGCTTTGCGTCGCTGGTGTGTATGTATTACTTGTTGGCTATAAGGGGGTATTGTGATGTGTCTGGTATCTACATCTGTACGAACTGATGTCGAGATGGACATTGTATCTTTCATTGATATCGGGGAATTTAACATCATTTTTCAGTCGGTTGGAAAATAAGAGTTTTGGTAAGTAGTTGGCAAGATGAAATTTATGTAAAAATATTTTAATTTTGAGAAAACAAGGTGGATCGGAATGTTTTGGATTTTAGAAAATTATTTTCACAAGTTGGATCTCCAAGATAGAAAAGAAATTATCAAATTCAGCAGTGAGATTTTGTTACTTGTTATCGAGAAAGCAATGAGCTGATCCCCTACAAAAGCTTGCATCGAGCCCGGGAATTCGAAAAACCAACTTGTGGCCCTGAGTTCACGGCCAATGGTTGAGCAACAATTTAAGACAGCTCCACAACACTTGACTTGAACCTACTGGGATCAAACGCCGCATTGACAGTGTGAGATGCGATTGCTTGCAAGCTTGTAGCCTATCCGACGAGGATCTCACAATTCGCGAGTCGGGCCGCAACGGCGGGTCAATTGCTCCCAGCGAGAAGTTGAAAGCACTGGCGACTTCAACAAATTGACATATAAATAGGGTGACGACCCCCGTACCGCCGCCATCTCTCCCCACCATCCTCCCCACCATCATGATAGTCGCGTTGGTCGGGTTCACAGCAGTGTTGCTATCCATCGAGGTGACACGACGACTCAAGCGTTCGGGAGGGTCACAACCAACGCGTAACGGCCAGCCGTCATTGACACCGCCCCCTGGCCCACCGGGTTTTCCTTTCCTCGGAAACATAGTCGGTTTGAACATGGGTGCGCCCTATCTGACGTATATGGCGTGGTCAAAGAAATACGGTAGGTTCCACGTCTACAGCTTCGAGAAGATCATGCTAACGAGTGATTACTGAAACAGGGGATCTAATTGGCGTATGCGTTCTGGGGCAGGATATTGTCGTACTAAACTCGGAAGAAGTGGCCATCGAACTTCTCGAGAGGCGTTCTAACAAGTACTCTGATCGACCGGTGTTCCAAATTGCCGAAGTGTACGTTATGGTCCCATTCCCTCGAGCTTGTATTTCGCTCATCAGGCTTGCAAACATAGGTTTGGCATGGATTGGATCGTATCTTTGACGCGCTATGGTCCAGAGTTCAGGTTGAACAGGCGGCTGTTGCATCAAGTCCTGCATTCCAAACCAGCGCTTACTTACCGCCCCAGACAACTGCGAAGTGCATACGAAATGATGGAAAACCTCTTACACGACCCGACACACTACACCGATCATTTCACCACGTACGTATCCCTGATTTTCCATAAAATTTGATCATGCCTACTGCCTGTACGTACATAGGTTCGCAGGGGCCGTCGTAATGGGAGTGACATATGGATACGACATAAAGGAAGGAGAGACGTTTGTCACATCGATGCAACACGCTACGGATATCTTACTCCATGTTTGCACGCCGGAGATTTCCGCATTGTGTTCTACATTTCCGTTCGGTGAGCCTTTTCCAACTTATGTGACTGTTAATATGTATTTGTATAGTTTTGTCGCTGCCGGCTTGGTTTCCGGGCATGGGCTTCTTATCCAAGGCTGCTGAGAGTCGCTCTTTGATTACGGATGTGTTGCATGCACCATATGCATGGACTAAACGACGCCTTGTATGTGAACAAATTTGTTCTTGTCCTTTTATTTGCCTAATTAGAGATCGCAGGCAGAGGGAAATGCGGTACCGTCCATGGTCTCTGATGCGATCTCTCGCTATGACCTCTATGATGATTCAAAGAATCCGGACCTTGTACTAGCCGTCAAAGCTTCTGCAGCGACATTGTATGCAGGTAATCGTCTTGTTTTATACTTCCGTCATTTTACTTCTTGATGCTAACTATGTAATTAGGCGCAGTGGAGACAGTGTGTTTTGTTCTCCAGCTCATGCGAGCGTTGAAGTGACACAGAGTTTCCAGACACCTTCAACGCTTCTCGTCTTCATATATCTCATGATGAACCACCCAGAGGTTCAAGAACGTGCACAAGCTGACATTGACCGAGTGGTAGGCCGGCAGCGACTACCCAACTTTGACGATCGGGCTTCGTTACCGTATGTGGACGCAATCTTGCGTGAGACAATGAGGTGGTGCCCAGTACTACCTGTCGGTGAGCACCATATCCGTTGCTGGCATCCTGAGTCACCTATTGTAATGTACGTTCAGGTGTGCCTCATGCTACCACCGAGGACGACATTTACAATGGATACCACATTCCGCAGGGTGAGCAGTGTTACAACTTTGATCCATTGTCCCCGGCCAATCATTTTACAGGTGTCATAGTCATGGGCAATGTCTGGTAAGCATGTCATATATTAATCCAATTTGTGCGTATGGAGGCATTGTCGCAGGGCGATTTCGCGTAACGAGAAAAAATATCCCAATCCAGAGGCGTTCATTCCAGATCGATTTTTGCGCGAGGACGGTACGCTAACTGAAGACACTTTCCCCTGGATATTCGGGTTCGGACGTCGTATTTGGTGAGTATCATATCAATAGATGTTTAAGCACTCTCATGCCTGGCACCGCACTTGCAGTCCGGGAAGGCATGTCGCGGAGTCTACGTTATGGTCTGCGATCGTGTGCATACTGGCGTTGTTCAAGATTGAAAAGACGGAGGGATCTGAGAATGTGAAGTGGACGACAGGCCTGAAAAGGTTTGTATCATTTTTGCTGCAAAGGTGTCATCACTGATCGGTTTTGTAGACATCCGTTGCCATTCCCATGCAGGTTCGTTCCAAGAGACGAAGAGATAAATAGCCAGAAGCTCGCATCACTCATTCATGTACCTGGATCTCCTGACCTGTAACACAACTTCGAAATCCTACTCCTTGCCGTTGAGCGGCATCAGCCTACCATGTGTCTCGTCTTTTCTCATTACAATCACGCTTATCTGGAAACGGTTAATCGCTTGTCGTGACTAGGTTCCCTATGACTACTTAAAGTGGGAAACATCTGTGCAAGTCTTCGAGAACCGCCATCGATCATCCCAGTCCCCACCAGGGGGAGTCATCCCACATATAGACCTATTCGTACAATCTGATCACCAAATTTCCAAGACCAGGCTCTGAGAGAACGAATCGATTGCCAGTGCTGCGAAACGGTACTTTTCCAGCATGCTCGCACTACTGATCTTTTGGCACTATCACAAGTAAACAGGCGTCGACCTTATCTCTCATGTCCTTTCTGCGCAAGATCAGCACAAAAGTGCAAATAAAAAAGTTGACTCACCGTCTGATGGCTTTTTCGGGGAACGTTTATCATCCAATTGAAAGGACGCTCTTTAGACGGTTGATCAGGACCAATCCAAATTCGTACCCATGTACGCACCATCCTGTAACTGAGCCAAGTACTTCAGCGACTCGGATAAGGTACAGATTCCCTGAAGTCGATAAGCTCCAAAACGCGCCTTCTCGAAGCACATGAACCCAGGGATGGTGATGCGTCATCAACACTAAATGCAGCCTCTAAAATGATCACAACGACAGGTCAGCCGGATGGTGAGTTGCTGCCGGCTTTCGTGGCACACGACGCGAGGAAGCTTGGCTTCCTCTCACATATATATGTCTTCCTGCCCCTAACAGCCACGTATATTGAATCTCGATCTGAAGGGGAAGGGTGTGCACTGCAAGAGATCTTGATGGACCCACCATCAAAGGTCGTTAGAATGCGCTCTTGAGACCATATTGGAGCACTAAGATGATACGCGGTGCCCACTGGCAAGTCTCCGCATCGCTTTTACATCACCATATATTTCAGACATTCGCATATGGGGTCAAAGAGCAAAATATCGTTCCTTGGACACCTTCTCGGGGTCTCGACATGTACGCTACAGAACGTTCGCCAAAAAACGCTGTGGCACATGATTCGGAAGGGTATCAGGACACGTCTTGGTAAATCAGAAATCTATATTTCACCAGGTACCACGGGAACTCTTGAACCTAAACGCCATCCCGATTCCGCATGGTCATTGGAACAGCATTCCACTGTCATGTGTAATTGTAATGATTGATCATATTACCAGTCTTTTCATCGCAGATGCACTACTTTCCCGGGAACATACCGCTTGTCCAGCAGATTGGACCTCGGTTCGAGGGAAACTCAATACTACGATTAATATGTGATGCATAGTCTATGTTTTCTGGTCACTGTTTCAAACGCCTTGAGGACTGAGGCTGAGAGCTAGAAACACGAAAGGGACAAAACACTCCTGCATTCTGAAGCAAGATTTTCGCAGATTTGAGGTAATTATTTACACGTGAAGTTATAAACGACCGTCTCTAGTATGATATAGGCGCAAACCGCCCTAGGTAGTGGAATATGGTAAAGAGGTTGTATCATGTCTGTGGGACAAGACACCGAGACCGCATTTTCGCCCTAATTGCCAAATCTTGAGGCTCCCAAATATTTGGACGCGTTTACCAACGCCCGGAGTTCACTGCGCCTTCTCAGACATCGCCTTGCGCGGAATCTGTGGAGCAGTAGAGAGAGAAGCAATGATATCATTGCCAAGGCGCCAAACAATCATGGTTGGATATACAATCCAGAGCCTTTTTAGCAAGTATCATCAGATCGACGCACGAGAAGGATTCATGTCAGTACAGTTGAAAAATACAGGCATGATCAGAGAACAGGAACAGAGACCCACCCGTTTGGTAGTAGCCAATAGACCAACAAAGTATCCCACGCATTATGTCCGATTGCACATCCGCCACAGTAATACTCTTGTGCCCAGTACAGTACCGTCTTGGAAAGTGTCATAGTCGCGGCGGCGAAGCCGATCAGGGGTGCCCCGGACCAGCTAGACACGTGGGCAAGGTAAAGATAGACAAGATTCAGAGCTGTCTCCACAAAGTTGAGAAGGGCTGTTGTAGAAAAAAAATTGAATGGACGTGGAAATGAGTGGAAAAAAGGCTTACACTGTGCGTTGGTGAAACCATTGTTTTCCTCGAGGGCTTTAAGGCCGTACACCTATTCCGTAATACATAATGGGATGTGGTCATTGTATTTCATTGATGGAGCGGGAGAAGTTGAACTCACGTAATCTATGTCCTGGTATAACCCATATGGCTCCCAGATCCAGTGCAGATCTCCGCCAACCATCGAACGAGGTCTAAAAGGTTGCGGTCGATGATCAGACACTCATAGGCCAAATACATGAACTCGGACACACCTCATGAAACAGTACATCCCGTCCCATATAATGACTGGCGCAGTCAAGAGGAACCACAGCGTAATCCAGGTGTGAGTTTTGATAGCCATAGGGTACGTTCTACTCCACAAAGAATGCGGGGGAGATGATGGAAGGGAACTCTGAAAATTCTTGACAGGCGTTGGCAGACCAACAAATATTATAAAAGGGAAATGCCCGAGTGGCGTGATTCTCCAAAAAACACCATGTGACCGGTCAATCGTATTTCAAGCTACGGAAGCCGATAGTCCTAGTGATCGTGCAACAACCGGGGTCGCAGTGCACTTTCGCATCGCGTATAAAAGGGGACTCCCACAGAAAATTGACAAAACCAGCGGTACGATCATAATTAGTGTGCTTCAGTTGATCGAGGGCGGCGGAGACTCGAGACATCATACAGTGCGTAATATATTATCTTACCGTGTTTTAGTATTGGGTAGAGTCTGAATGGGCCCGTGAGGTGCTACATAATACAGCTCGTTCAGTTTCTAGGAATAAATTGTCGGTAACCATGCCACTGGTAGCGACCTAATGCGTCAGTTTTTCATTCGTTTTGTCTCCAATGTCACACCCGCTGAGAAAGTCTCTCTCACACTCAATATTCCATCTCATTAGATGAACGACTTGGCAATTATTATACTGGTTCTTGAGAGCCAATTACACTGTGGTTACATCTTTGTAGTACCTAAAGCTGAAAAATATTGAGTTGACCGTACCAATTTGGATACAACTTAATGTTGGGAGTGGAACTCACGAACCTCCGAGCACAAATGATATCCCAAGCCTCATGACTAGGACTTGGAATCGGGATTGTGTTTTCAGGCTTCTAACCGCTTGTCAAGTGCTGCCCACAATAGGTCTCCTTCCCGCTTCCAGTCGGGGCCAGAGTGACCTCCAGATCCAGGCTTGCGCTGCAAATTAATTGTGAAAGACCGTCGGTACAGCATAGTATGGACTCAACATACGTTCTCTAAAGCCACCCTGGGCTCTGCAACCGGTACAGGCACCTGATAAGTCGCCCCCGTCATCGATTAGTTCAACTCGGAGACAAAGACATACCGGACTGGCAGCAACAATAGAAATAGCAGAAAGAGTCACAATAATGGAGGAGAAACGCATCGCTGTAAGATGGGGGGATAAACTATGGGGGAGCAACGAAAAGTTGTCGTAGATAAAAGAAATGTGAGAGTTCTCCCCGGGGTCGAGGTGCTGGCATCTTGAGCGACGTTTTATTGATATATCGCAAATACGAGAGTCGATTGATTTGGCGATGAATCGAGTGCTTCCCCTTTCGTTGCTTGTAAATCAATAATATGTCCGTGACACACAGATCAGGTCCTTTCCATGAGCTACATTGATGACATATTTGATATTCGGGTGCACCCGTGGGATTGTTTCATGTTGTTGCTTAATTTCTGGAAGGGCGGTGATGCATGTGCCGCCTTGGCTGGAGTAATTAAATCAACCTAGTATTGGAAATTGTGTTTGGAGAGAACAGGTCACGCGTAGACACCGTCATGTCCTGCCTCATATCTTGAGAGCTCCCTCGTACCTCTGTTCTCTTGTCGTGACCGTGTCATGGTTACCTGCGAATTTTCTATGGCTGAAGTCAACAATCTACGCCCCCTTAAAACAACGTGAAATATAAATGCTTATCCGCTACTCGGAGCCTCCTACTTGACGCGTGACGTGTCAAATATCAATCATGATGCTATGTGCCGTACTGATCAGTGTATCGGATTCCAAGTGCAGTCACCTACTACTATGCTGAGCACTGACCAATAGTCCTAGTCCAAAGTCAAGTAATGTTAGTCATGGTGAATGGGGGGAGCGGGGCACGTCGTAGTAGATTACACTGGCATTGGTGAAGCCACCGGTTTTCTCCGACAGTTAGTCATGCACTCATCATCGTAAGGCAAAAAGTGCCCATATGTGGCAACTACCATGTACGTCGCACCGGTGGCGATTGGTAAGTATGAATCGTGTGGAACCTTCCAATACCGGCGGAGTTACTTAGAAATCATTTGTATGAGAACAAGATATTGACAGTTTATTTTACATGCAAGCTGGCCAGCTTCAGAGCCGTCAATGTGGTTGCCACACCCAGCGCAAAAGTTGCTAGCAGCCTGCTATCGAACACACCGACCGAGGTTGGCGCAGCAATACAACCAGACTTGGCTTCCCCTTGCGGTCGCGGTGCGTCACGATCATAGGTATTTTCAATGACGATAGACGTTTCATGTGCTTCCTCCAGACCAGGGAGACCGTCCAAACTGCGGGTATTTTCGGCTGCCCACCATGCTTTGATACCATTCGGCGCCTTTTCTTGAGGTGATACTTGTGCGTCTGCATGTTCCAGACCGTCACACCATCGTTCGAGTTGGGAACGTTGGCTGATAAACTTGTATTGCGGGATACCAAAGCCGCAAGACTTGTGAGATTTGAAGTGAGGATCAGAGACTACCTGCAGTAGACTGGAATTACGAGCTCACTGTGGCAACCTTGTGCACGTCGATGACGATCGCTGCGCGCGAACCCGCCTTGCGGCTCGCAGGAGGTACGAGGGCGTTGTACTCTGGCGTGCCAAACTCGTGCACAGTACCTACATCACATCGTATTCGATAAGCGTTCCAGGTTCCTGACGAGTATATGTGACATACCTGTTCCCCACATTCTGAGGATCCGCGGCGCGCCTTCAAAAGCGTGGAACATGATTGTAATCCTCCCATTCCCAGGTTCCCGCATATGCGCAATGGTCTCGATGCCTAACAGTCATCTCAGTCTCGGACGGGGGTTACCAGAGCGCAAAGAACAAGCGTGTCCGCCAATTGGAACTCACCACTACCAGTCATATCTTCGTACCAAACCCGGTTCTTATTCAGGATGTGGAAACACTCGATGCACCCCTTGGGGGAGAGGTTAACGTGCCCGTCGAGGGCGGCAGTCGCCACCCAGAACATCTTCTGCTTGGCTATCCATTCGAGGAGTTTATCCGGGATCTCGTCGTAGAAAATGGCCATTTGGCTGTGCTGGACGAGCAGTCGTAGCGCTGAAATGGAGGGGAAAGATAGGAAGAGAAAGTGCTTGCATAACCGCTGGGCGCATCAGGAAGTCACTCCAAAACAGCATCAATGAGAATAAATGGCTATAATTTGTCGCGCGCGCAATGTGCTAGTTCCTGGACCCGAAGGGGACAGGTTTGTTGGATTCAGAGTGGAGTACCGGATCGCCCGGACCGTCGGGATTTGAACTGTGAAGGGAGTGCGGTGTGCTGAGTTTTAAAAAAAATTAGGGGTTGACAAATAGGGGGGCGACGGGTGTCGTTTTACTTTCGTCGAATGTCCTCGTCTATCAATCCATGGCCGTTAACCGTGCGTTATGTTTTCTCTTTTTTTTTTGGTAGGGTGAAAACGGTCCTTTCTCATTGATTTTGTGGCAGGTGCGAAACGTGTGATGAACGGTGATGGTGCTGGATTCACGTCCGATGTGGACGAAGCTGTAACGTATTCTGTGTTACGCCAGGAATTTTTATTCTTGGGATCAGGCCCGACTCCTGATGGCGAGGAATGGTGGTATCCGCGAGGGGTCTATCTTCTGGTTCGGTTGCATGATATAAGTGAATTTGTTTGTCAATTTCAGTTTCTTTCGAATGCTCACCTTCGAATGTTGTGTGGACATCATGCTTTGGTGGTCGATAGCACCGAACGGCGAGATTCGATGTTTGACAAGCTACGTTCTCATCGAACCTGCGGTTGTCCTCAACGTATCTACTTGTTTCGTCTCTTGCGTAGGCCGCGTAGCGCATTTTCAGATGGAAGTACCGTACGAACGCTGAACCGTTCGAATCCACGAACCAATCGAGAAGGGACGATGACGATTTTTGATAACGGACCGCATGACGAGGGATGCGAGGAATTTCCTCACATTTGTTCTTGGGACGAGAAGGTGAAATTGATTCGAGATTGGCAACACCTCATTCAAGATCGAACAAGACCTAGATGTGTGTGTGCGGTCTGTGCTTGGACAGTATTGGAGGAGGAGGTAACGTTCGTTGAACCGTCTCGAATAGATTTCACGCTTCTGGCTAACGAGTGTTTACCATCGCACGTTGTACCCAACAGTTATGATTATGGATTGTATAAAAAAGCAATCCTCTGTCCTGAGGGAATGGAAAGTCGCTATTCGTTGGGACGAATACGAGTCTGTTGTCGCTGTCAGTCTTCGTTGCTCGCGCTTAAGCCAACACAACCCCGATTTGCACTCGCTAATTTTTTGTATTACGGCCGAGAGCGTTTGCCGTCCGAAGTATCGAAAGCGTTTGCGGAGTCGTCCGAATTCGATCGTCTGTTAATTTCAAAGGCCAGAGGAACGGTCATCACACATCATTACGTCCGTCAATCTTCTCGAGGAGGATACGTTCCTGAACGTTGCTCTCAGCGTTTCAATCGCGGCAACGTCGCAATTTTTCCACAGGATGCTACGCACGTCCGAGATATTCTGCCACCTAGTAGAGAGGACATCAAAGATACGATTTGTGTCGTTTTCAGTGGTGGGAGACAGGCACTCACTGCACAATCTCTTAAGCATTTCAAACCGGTCCTCGTTCGTAAATCACGGGTACAGATCATGATCGAGTTTTTGGTGAATAACAACGAATGGTATTTGTCGCAAGGTGTTACGTTCAGTTCGTCTAGGCTTCAAGACTTGTTCGGGCACGAAAGTTCTGCAAGTGAAGACGAAGGAGTGTTACGCGATATGCAGGTATTTCATTTGAACGAAGACGGAACAGGTATCGCGTCGGACTGGATTGGAGACGAAGATGACTTTGTGATGGACAACGTAGCTTATACCGAAGGAGATCATTCGCCACACAACAGGGTACAGATGACATTACTCGCTCTAGCGCATGCTTTGGACCGTAAGCGATTCGTACGGTCTAATATGGGAAATTCGTACATTTCGGATAGTTTCCCGGGCTTGATGTCCTTTCTGTTTCCTCATTTAGATCCGTGGGGTATTGGAGGGTTCTTCCATCCCGGACGGAAAGGGAAGCAGTATTTATCGTTTGAAATGCAAGTGACGTGCTTACTACGCCAATTCGATTCGTCATTTCTCTTGGACAGTACGTTTCCGTTCGTGTGCTGGAACATGATTCGTAAGCGCAGCGTGAGCACTTTTAATACATTTGCGGTTCGTACTTCTCGACATGAAGAGTTAGCACGTGAACTCGAATTTCTGACGCCGCACCTATCTGATATCGCGAATAAATGGGAAAAAGAGCCAAGGAGACGCACCGAAAGTGAGGTTGAAAAACGCACGATGAAAGTTTTGTCTCGAATAAACTCGTTGCCGACGAATTTACCTGAAAGTGCAGGGTATAAATTGAGTCGAAGGAACGAGATACGATCACTTATCAAACGATTCTCTACACCTGCGTTTTTTGTAACACTAAATCCTCACGACTATTCATCGCATGTGTTTGCTCGACTATTGCAAATCAACGAGAGTGACTGGGAGCGGAAACACGCTTACGATCGAGCTGCTCTTGTGGCAGGACACCCTGATATAGCAGCGAGAGCATTCGATATTCAGATTCAAACGTTCATTGATTCAATATTGCGTTTCGGAAAAAGAGGCGGTCTGTTCGGAAGATGCATTGCATACTATGGGATGGTGGAAGCTCAAGGGCGCGGGACTCTTCATTGTCACATGCTCGTTTGGATCGCTGGAAACCTCGCTCCACAGCAATTAAGAGACAAAATATCCACCAACGACGATTTCAAACAGACCATTTTCAACTGGCTTGAAGATATCATACACACTGAGCTTCCAGGAACGAGTTTTGATAGCATACCTTCCTTCGAGGTTGAGCGACCTGAAAGAAGTGAAGACGAAATAGATCCCCGTGTAGAACGGCAACCAAAGGTGGATGAGATGAGTGCAGATGAATTTCAAATCGAATATACACGATTTTTAAAATGGTTGGTCCTCGAATGTAATTGGCATGTTCACAACGAAACCTGTTTCAAGTATGTCAGTCCAGGTCAACCACATTCGAATGCAACTTGTCGAATGAGAATCAATGGCGACACCAGAGATCGAACTGAAATTGATCCCGACACGGAATCGATCTGTTTACGAAGACTGCACCCATGGTTGAATACCTATAATGATGTCATCGCGTTTATCCTACAGAGTAATATGGACATAAAGTTCATAGGTTCCGGTACTGCTGCGAAAGCGTTGGTTTACTATATAACTGATTATGTCACTAAGCTGGACCTACGGGTTCATACAGGCATTCGGTCGTTACAAGCTGCCATTCGCATACACACGGAGAACACGTCGACAAATGTAGAATGCTCACCCAGTTCGTGCGATCGGAAGCTACTCACGAAATGCGTCAATTCGGTTTTAGGTCGCCAGGAGATCTCACATCAACAAGTGATGAGTTATCTTGTAGGAGGCGGCGATCATTATTGTAGTCACTCATTCCGAACGTTTCGTCTCTTTGAAATTCAGCGCGTGTTGGAGGCTTACCTATCTCCAGCTATTGATCAAAACGAACTTGATAGTGTGCTCGACGATGGCAATGATTTGTCTTCATCTGATTCCGAATCTGATCGCGACAACTTGCTCTTACGAACGAGCCACAATGAAATCACAATGGGAAGCGATTTTCTTGACTATAAATATCGTCCAGAAACGGATCAAATATCACGTATGTGTCTATGGGATTTTGCGGCACGAACTAAAAAAGATAAGCTTTCGAACGCTACGCTAAATTCGAAAGAATCGGACGACGATTCAAGCTCATGCTCGGATTCGAGTGCGACGCGCTTGAGTAATGACGCTCACCCGCAATTTGGTACGCATTGCATCAACCTGCGCAAAAAAGAGGTCGTTCCTGTATTGTTAGCGAACAACATTCCTTCTAAAGAAACTGACGAAGAAAACTATTACAAGGTCATTTTATTGTTGTTTGTGCCTTGGCGTTCGTTTGCTGATCTGAAACAGTCAAATGAGACATGGCATGCATCATACGATCGATCGGAATTCTCGGACAGAATTCGGAACTTGATTCAGAATATAGGCATCGAGAATGAGTGTCGCGACGCTAAAGCTACAAACAATCAGCAAATGTCCGTTGGCGATCCACATACTATTGAACGATCGGAGATTCCTGTTGAACTAGAAACATGTGATCCCAAAGATATCGAAGCACTGCTAGCATCTGAACTTTGTACATCTAGTGACACATGTGATACGGAAGGGAATGATGAAAATGAAGGCACAGACCCGTCAACAGTACAAGCTTGCATGTCTGACGATGAAATATACGTTCGAGAATGCGCAAACAAATATTGTTCTTCATACTCGATTGATTTCGGTTCTATTTCGAAAGGTTCATTGATAGAAATCGAATCGACTTCATCATCGCTCGAAAACGACTATATGAAACAAATGTCACGTGAACGACGATTAAAACGACCATCGGCTATCGTCCAACAACTTGAGCCTTCACCACTGCCTAAACGTAGACGTACAGACAATAATGCAGGTATGTGTGTGGATCGTATTCTGGACGATCTTCAATCTTCACGTGTTGAATATGACACTATGAGTATCGCTGACAGACTTTTCATCCTACAATCTGTGCATACTCAGTTTGAACTCGACAATAATGAAGAACAATCCCGTGCTTTTCAAATCGCTGCTCAGCATCTCATCACCAACAACAAAGAACAAATGTTATTATTTATAACTGGGATGGGTGGATCTGGAAAGAGTCATATCATTAAGGCATTGATTGATCTTTTTGTCAAGTGCCAATGTTCTGATCAATTGCTATTGAGTGCGCCCACCGGGTGTGCCGCAACGTTGATTCAAGGGTATACAATTCATGCTCTTACCTTTCTTCCTGGAAAACTGACACCTTCGAATAGAATTGAACTTGAAAAAATCTGGGCAAATGTGAGGTATCTTATCCTAGACGAAATCTCGATGGTTTCGGCTGTGCTACTCAGCCAAATCTCTGACAGAATTTCTATTGCAAAAGGTTTTCAGTCAAATAGTAAAGACAAACCTTTCGGTGGGGTCTCGATCATTTTCGCTGGTGATCTTTGCCAACTACGACCTGTTGCAGAACAACCTATATACTCCCATGCTTTTCGAAAGAAGACATCCATTGCGACGAAAGATACAATCCACTGGCATGGTCAACATGGTTTGTTCGGTGCAAGTATTTGGTCCCAACTAACACACGTCGTTCAGCTACGATGCAACATACGTGCTAAAAACGATCCAGCTTTTATCCGTCTACTTGAACACATCCGAATAGGTGATGGTTCAAAGTTTCTTGTTGAAGGTACCTCGGACTACGATGTTCTAAAAACAAGACAGATGGATCGCCTGGCTGTTGAACGACCAGAAGAGTATAAAACATTGTGTGATGCACCCGTTGTATTCGGACAAAGGCGTCTTCGTGTCAGTTTAACGAAGTTCGTGCACGACAGTTCGCAGTACATACCAATCAAGAATATAACACGTTTCTGTCTATAGATAAAGTACAAAGGACGCGACTGAGAGGACATGATAGAAAAAAGGTCTGTAAATTACGATGCTCTGGTAACTCAAAAGATCTATTAGGTTCCCTTCCCCTTATTCCCGGGATGCCGGTTATCATTACCGAGAACCTGTCCATGCAACATAAAATAGTGAATGGCACACAAGGAACTGTAAGAGATATCAAATATCGTAACTCTGATGAAGGAAAAGAACTGGTATGTGCATTCATTGAAGTCCCTCATTGCAACCTTGGTGTCTGTGAAAATGAAAAAGACCTTGTGCCTGTTTACCCGCAAACGACCTCCTTCTCATATGCATTGCGAAAAAAGAAGCAAAGTATTTGCATTTCTCGTTCTCAATTACCTCTGCTTCCTGCTTGGGCCTTCACTGATTACAAAGTCCAAGGAAGCAGCTTGGAACACGTTGTCGTCGATTTGACAAGTGCGAAAGGTGTTCAGAATGGGTACGTCATGCTATCGCGTGCTAAGGAACTTTCACGCCTTGGTGTATTAAGGTGGTTTCCACCACACCGAATTTTCAGTCGTCTTCAAGAAGATTTGAGATGTGAGATGATGCGCTTGCATGAACTAGATGAACAAACAACTCAGATGTTTGTTCATCTTTCCCCTGGAACGTCCGGATCTGTATAAACTTCTTCTGTCGGAATTCGGTGAGTATAGGGGCTTCCATCTTCATTCCCGTCATTCTAATGTCATACATTTCATCCTCACCTGAACAATCCTGTATACCTCTTTGGCCGTCAACATTGTGTGCATGTATTGAGCACCATGAACATTCATTAAAAATGTCGCTCATGGAAAGAATTCCTTTTGATCTTGAGTGACTTGCTACCTTTGCAGAGGTCATCGAGGATTGTTCAATTTCGAATCCTTTTCGAAACAAGTGTCTTGTCTACAAGACTCTTCCAAACACTCCGTCTACTGAAAGCAGAACGATCACTTGTCGCATTCATGGTTTCCTACGTGAATTTCACCTATCTGACTTCGGAAACTGGGATGGGTTCGCAAACTAAAATTTTCTTATACTATCTTACCCTTACAATCATGCAGTTCTGCATCCACCGCGCATAATGCAATTCAACTCATTGTTATCAGCGGCGGAACATGTAAATCAGCGTGGACGGCACAACTCCATGGATTAAACCTCATCCGTGATTTCGTCTCACGTTACATGAAAATGCCTGTACTAGGAAGAGAGTTTGGTAATGGAGGGATTCTCCGACTAAAACGAAATGTGTTTGACAAAGTACGTCCTTTACTTAGTCATGCACTCTTTTATCTCTCAAACCTTTTTCACAAGAATACAATAAATAATGAAGAACATTCCTTTCAACCATCTGATCCTAGAGGTTGGCTGAGCCGTATCAAAGGATCTTGGTTCTTATGACCTCGTCTTCCTATTGTTCAATTCAACAAGACATCAGGCACTTCACAAATCCAAGAAATCTCGCTCTCGAAAGGAGACTTTGTCGAATTGGTTGTCGAAGTTGAATTACTCATCATCCGAAATCGACCTCCGTCACATGAATGTTCTGTCAGAGTAAACCTCTGTTTCGATCACCTTGTCCGTCTTTCGAATGTAATTGCTCATAAAGAACTTGCTGAGGTTCGTTTCGTTTTGTCACAATATCGTCCAATCTGCACCTTTTAATGACAATTCAGTCGACTGGCGAAAAACACGATCGTTCCGATCTATCCGTTGGCATTCCGACAATCAAACATCATCACACAACAATTTCCATTCCATCCTCGTAGTTCACTATTCAGTCTTTCGTAACTCGATTCATTTTCAACTTCTTTCTCGATTTTCTTTGTAATAGTATTGCTACGACACTGCATGACACACTCTGTAAATAAACAAAAAGCTAACTTAGGAATACCTCCTAAATTTTTACATCACTCATCCCCTTTCCCTATCCGTAACCATCGCGTCGCCATGAAAAAGCGTGAAACAGTCACTCATACCGATGTCGACTTGCCTCCCAAAAAAAAGAAAAAGTATACTTTTTATATATCCATAATATTCCGTCCTTACAAATTTCATCAGAACAATTGCAAACACTACAAACGAAGCCAGCCAGCCATCATCAGTTACCCACTCTGAAAGCGAAACGGACAAACAACAAATTGTCACTGATCCTTCATCCTCAACACATGTCCCACCCACTCATATTTCCGTACAATCGATCATCCCAATGCCGACGAATCACTTTGTTGATGACGATCAGGTTGCAACATATTCCGACAACTTAAAGACGTATGCCTTATCTTTTTTATCACTTGAATGACTAACGTCTCGTGTATTGACCGCTCAGACGAATCAACAAACTTTGTGATTATACTGATCGACAGCGAAACATCTACGCACTTGGTAAAATTTTACCAACTGCCACTTGGGGAAGGTACAGTCCCTCCAACAACCGAAGCAAAGAACTTTGCAACCCTTCAACCAACAAACCACTGATGATCTGGATCGTCGGACACATCGTCTCTCTATGGTTTTCCAAAAATGGAGTTCCTGAAAACAGGGCTTCCATAACTATTGCACCCCTATCTGATTCTGTCCGACACCAGACTCAAGAACTTCTCGCAGGTCTTTCCGTACCACCTGAACGTAAGTCAATCTCCTTACAAATATGTTCTCTTCAACTTATTACCACCCCAAATAGCAACTCTCGATACTTTCGGAGGTGCGTTACGAGCGACAAAATGGCAAGCAACCAAAGACTCGTCGTTCCCTGTACGCAGATCACTAAACCTATGCCTATTAAATGACCTTCACTTCCTTTTCCTATTCAGACTTTATTTGCATCCGTCTACGATGCTCGCGACATACTCCAACCCAAAAACCAGATGCAATCAATGGATGCTGACAACTTGAAAAAAAATGATCTCATTCTTCTTGAAGTCAAAATCACTTATTATTCATCCAAAGTTGAAAACACATGGAGGCAACATACTCAACTCGAAATGCAAGCTATTTCTCTGCTTCATCGTCCGATTTTTGACGTTGATAACCCAACTGAAAAACAAGAAACAAATGATCCTGATCTCCATATTTAGTTCTTCCCTTCATTCTCCCCACTTACTATTACAATTCATCGACTCGAACAACTTTCGTTCCGATACTTTTTTCCTTCTTAGTCGATTCTTCCGTATCGATCAGTAACAACAGGTCGCAATGACAACCATCTAAAGAACAAATCAATATATACTTCATGATGATAATGAAAAGAACAAACCGATTGACGAGCTGCACAGCGACCACAATATCATCTTCGTCAACGCTTTTCTTTAAACCACTCTTTTCATCAGAAATGATAACTAACATAAACTTCCTTCGAGAGACAGCATCCATCGGGCTTTCTCCTTCATGGTAAATTTGAACTGTCACAGAGCATCCACTTCGAACTGTCTCGAACTCCCGGATTGCCATCGTATCACTTTCGAGTGTAAAATATGATCCTGGAGGATGAAGCTCTGCAGTTTCATCATCAAACAAAGCCTCCACCAACTCGATTGTTAATCGTCCAGACACATCATCAATGTTAAAAGTATTGGCTCGAGCATATGCTGTACCCGAGAGGAAAAAGATGCAATCAGGATAAGGCATTGATGATGACTGTCGTCAACACAGGAGCGATGATATCATAAATTTCTTCTCCTAAAATTTTCTGTCTGTTCCAGAACTAGTACCTTAAACATACAAACAGTCGTCACATCATTGTCGCCGTCACAATATCATGGTCTCGTATATACTTGTAGACAATAATATATATGGCTCGGGTCCAGGGTTGCCCGCAGGGCCGTTCGAATCATTACGGCAAATTATGATATGACCCGGGCCGGGCCGGAGCAAGTTTACTGGCAGTATTTGTTCCAGGTGAGGATCTAGTGCATAACCATGACAACTGGAATGATACACCATGTCATTGATGGTGTATGCATACCTGAAATCCGGGCGAAGAACTAACCTTTGCCAGTGAGCATGCTGCAGACTCAGTCTTGGGGTCCACCACAAAGGCACGGTCCATTTCTGGAAGCTGTGACCCGGCGAGTTCAACATCCTGACCAGTTCCAAGTATAATCACTCTTCCGTTCCCAGAGCAATTTGTTTGGCACTCAAGTACTCGATACTCGACATCTCGGAGTCCAAGACTTTCGGCGACTCAATTAGGTGAAAGCCAAGCGGCCAGGGCTTTGGTTTATTATCCAGACGATCACACTCGTTAGCGATAGTAGTAGCCTGCGTTTCTGTCTTACATCGTGTGTTATGCTGGCCGGATCCGAGCAACCATTGTCATCTTCGTAGGTACGTATGCAAGAGAGTGCGAGGTGATACCGGGGCCTCTCCTTCTCCCTCTCCCTAGAGTCCCTACACCCCACCCCCCGTCGGTCGGTTCGTCGTGACATGTCGCATCCCCTCTCGCTCCCTCTCCCTACACTTCACTTCACTGCCATCTCACCCTTCGTGCCACCTAAACGTGACGATAACATCACGGTGACATGTCCTCTCCTCTCTTTTCACCTTCCTTCTTCCACCTTTCCACCGTTCTCTGTGTCATTTGTACGCAACAACGTCGCCGCTTATGTCAACGTAGCGCCAGCCCCGCATCCTCTCCTCCCCTATCTCCTATCTCCTTCCCCCTCCCGTTCCTTCTCCGAGACGACGATGTGGCGGCGTACTATTACAGGAGCACTGGGTTCACATATGATTTTCACTCAGCGCACCCACGACAAGTTGATTTCTCTTGCCGTCATTGCCAGTGGCAGTCTTTTAGCTATCTCAGCGACGTCGTTTTCTAACATCTTCCTGCCCGCCTTTTCTTAACAACACCACTCACCAACCCTCTGCGTGCGATCGCTGCCCTGGTTGTTGGTTCATACGTACCAAAAAATACCGAACACATCCTCAGCTTCCTTCCAGAGCTTGAAAATTGTCTGCGAAAGTCCTTCCCCAGCTTGATCGTCCAAAAGGTAGAAAAGTCGTCATCGTCGGCAGTGGTGGCTTCTTCGTCGATCGAGCTAACGAATCCGATTATTCTGGTTTCCGAGTTATGAAAGCACTTCGCAAAGAAGGGATGCTACGGGTCAGTGACTATCATAGTGGAGACGAAGTCGATGTTGGAAAGAGCTATATGGCAACCATCCAGGGCATTTATCTAATAGAATATGTCCACAGAGCACAGCGGCAACCTGACTCAACAATTGAAACTTGCCAGAAACTCACGCGTACCTAATAATACTTGTTCGAGCCCAAGAATCCCAAGATGTCTAGTGCTGAATCGCTGGTTAAGATGGTCGAAGGTTGTCAGATGCCAGAGTCATCGAATCATCCTTTGCGTATCCCGATAGGCTCTTCCTACGTGATCGTATATTAAGGAACGTGGATGATTCAGCCTGAGCACGCCAGTCATCCCCGAAAGGACTGAAACAACTGCCAACACGACTCGAGAGTGAATATTCAGGCCCTCTGAGAGTCTCCGAATTTTGATGACAATCATTGATGGGTCGGCAATACTGCCGGGTGCTGTTTGAACTCGATCGAGGTTCAAAGCGACCGCCAGTCGTCGCATTAACCGTAGGTACACATAACTCGAACCAGTCCGTACGATGCTTTTGTAAAGTTCCTGAGATTTGAACTCAACTGCCAATTGTCACGGCTTACCTGAGCATCTTCGTCCGACTGGGATTCCCTTTCAAATGTTTGCACTTTCGTCCTACCAGATCATCATGTTCGATTTTTTCGTCATTTACATTGCGGAAGTCATTTCAATTCGCAACCGATTTAAGTTGCGAACGTTATGGAACCTACGGCATAAGGTTGTCGCTTCAGCTTCTTGGGAGCGCTCTACTG
>JBBPUM010000258.1:0-21106 GCA_038094695.1 Chiua aff. virens
CACCTGTACAAACAGTAGAATAGTATATAAGGGACCCTCCCAGCTCCCAGAAGGACCCAGTCTTGTCCTCTCTGGAGTTTTCCCAAACCTCTAGTGCCCTTGACTCGCTTTCACTGTCCTTCAGCAATAACTTAAGCCTGTAAAGGTTTGGTTGTTTCATAATAAGTATGTAATGAAATAATGATTTCAATAGGACAATGACAGGACCCCCAGCACCAGCATGTCAGTGATCATGAAATAGAACAGATAATGCAGAAGATGTTGTCTGATAGGCCGAGGATGAATCCCACCATACATACTAGTATTTCAAGCCCTCCTTAGTGTACAGCTTAAATTTCTGCTTAATGCCATTAGATACCAGGACTGTACAGTACAACTAGTATCTCTCTTCACACACAACCCAAGGCAGAATCAAGACAAGTATTTCAATTCCTAGAGAATAAAAACCTGTGCATCAAACACATCCCATTCCTTTACAACACAGCCCACTTCATAGCCTCCTTCAGAAACCTATCTTTGCCATGAAATGACTGAATCCAGTAGCCACCTGCCCACCTGCCTAGTTACACCCAAATAAATCCTTAATATGTCCCTGCCCAACCACTCCACTCTAAGATCACATTGTGTTTAGGATCCACTCCTCAGGATAATAACCCCACACAGGCTCTGCTCACATCAAGTAAGACACCATGACCAACATCAACCTGTGTGCATATAGTCAACAACCATGTAGGGATATGAGATTAAACATGTTCTGCTCAATCAGCTGACATGCATGCTTACTTCAGGTTGTGAGATGAGGGCAGTGCTGCCAGTGCTGATGGCCTTATAATCCACCTGGAAAGCAAAACACAGGGAGGTTTCAATCATGCATGAAAGTTGATGGGTTGGGCACTCACATTTATCAGATGGCATGGCATATTTCAAATGTCAATCCAGGAGGGATTTCAGGACTCACTAAAAGTATCAATATATTGGCAACATTTGCAGTGGATGCTGTCCACAATAGAGGCTTTCAGAGAATATGAACAGGTGAAAGGATGCTTGCTTACATGAAGTACAAGGCACCTTGATATCATGATGACACATTAGAATGACAAGTCATCAATGAGAGGGAACTGACCATTGCACAACAACACAGCCATAACTCCTAAGAGAACAGCTACTTGCTGTGCAAATTATAATAGAACCACTATACACCAATTAGAAGAAAGATCTGTATTGAACCCCACCAGCAATGAAGAGATGTAAATATATATGAATGGGACACTTGGGTATGGATCAATGGTGAAATAGTGAATAGCAGGCTCAGCCAGGAATGAAGCAGTGTGAATCATAAAAACTTACAGTCAAATTAATGGAGCAGATGTAACTCATGGCACTATCACCTTGAAGACTACATGTCCCAAAAGGATCAGAGAAGAAGGCCTACTGGTATTGGGCATCTTATTAAAGGTATCACCATGTCCCTGGAGAAACACTTACAAGGCTGAAAATAAGAACCACTGTGGTTACAATCTGCAAGAAGATCAACAGGACTTGTCTTTTCTTATAGAGCATGTAAACACTCATCATGATTCCTGTTGGTGGCTGTTCTCTTGTGATCAAGGGGGTGTAGCCTATTTTAGCTTACCTGCAAACAATGGTTGGGCAGATATGATCCCATCCTACTGAGCTATTTTGATAGTAGGATTACAACTAGAGAGTACACATCACACTTTTGCAGTGCTCAACAAGGGATAACTACATGTCCTAGGTGTGAGAGCTTTGTTGATGTAAGCAAAACAGTCAGATATGATAGCTGATGTACTAAATTGTCCATTGACCTGTGCTCATTTGAACCTTGAACTGTGAGGAAAGTGTGAATGCTAAAAAAAAAGTAGCAATCAGAGAAGAGTGTGGAGACTCAATTGAGCTCTGGTCATTCCAAAAAGTGGTAGACTTCCTTGGGGAAAGTGACTATAAAGTCATAGAAGAAGACTACTATGAAAGATGATCAATACACATTCATGTTTCAAGATGAATATGCACTGGAGGCTAAGAGGCCTCCTGCTTAAATAGTTTGTCCACAATAGATAGAAGCCTTGTTCATGGCAACTGCAGAAATGAGGAATGGGTATGTCATGATACACTGTGAAGCAAACATTGAGAAATTGATACTTAAGCTATTGCAAGACAAAATGCAAGCAGGGATGCAGGATTGCAGCCTAAAGTGGACAGGTGCTACCAGACAGATGGTTACATGATAGTTTGTTTCTTCTAACACCACTGGGACAATTGAATAAGTCCTTGCAACATAGGTGGTACACAGTTACAAATATATTCCACCTAGCTAACTACTAATGTGGTTGAAACATAATTAACCACAAATTGACAAAATGTTGCTAGTTTTGTTCACAAGACTTAGACTTGAGAAAAGGTAAAATATTATGCCTAAATTTAGACATAATAAAAACTGGGCCTCTGTCTGGTGAGATAATTTAACAAATGTTTCAGGAAATTTGTACTGCTTACAAATACACAATAATTTACTGAATATGTCAAGTTATCATTTTTGATGCCAGATCTAAACTCAGATTTATGCACAAAGTCTGCCGGAGAACAAGAAATTTATTATAAATATTTATGAAAACTTGATTTTGGTTACTTATTTCACTACAGATTCTAAATATGATGTTGGATATGTCTAAGGGGGCCACTCAGAGGGCCACTCAGGGGCCCACTCAGGGCCTGCTCACAACCACACAGGGGGCCTTACAAAGAGATGAAGGAAAGCAAAGTTGATCTACTGTAACCCCTAGTCTGCCAGGATGAAAGCCACTCCAAGTAGGACAATAACAAAAAAGCCAAATAGTCAGCTCTTTGATCTCTTGCAGAAGAGGGTGAGTCTGCAGGATCAGTGAGTATGGAATTATAAAGGTAAGACAAACTTACTGAGACTAAACTACATTTGGCTGAGGCCTTTGGTGTTTATTATTTAGTGTGTACACAGCACTGATAACAAGTATCAATATGAGACTGACTACAAAGCTTGAATGGTAGAATGTACAACCATACTAAAGAAAAAGTGGAGAGAGGTAGACTGGAGTGCATTGAGAGATATAAGAGTTGTGAATCTATTGTTAAGGTTGACAATTAGTGATTGAATATGGAAGGTCAGGAACCATAGCCAGGCTAGTATAATGAATCATTCCATTTTGTTGTCACTTACCAAGCCAAGGCTAAGTGTCTTGTTTGCTAGTTATGGAGGGCCTTGCTTATTACTGGTTACCATTACATGTAGTCAAAGTAGAGCATTTCCTTAGGAGGTGTGCATTGTTCAGCAAGAGCATATAGAGCAGCCAGAATAGTGAGAAGGGAACAAACTTGCCATGGCCCTGCACTATTGCACCAGCTGTGGGGAAAAAGAAGTCCACAAAGATATAAAGCAATGGCATCATGAATGCAATGATTGCCCCTTGCATACTGGGATATTTAAATTTTCATTTGTTATATTAGAGGTGTAATGACAATTTGATAGAACAACAACTTGAACATATCCCAGTGTCTTTCCAATATGACACTACACAATAAAAGTGTAAGTGGATGATTTAATTTGTTATATGACATGATCTCATGCTCTACTAGGATTCAGCAATCAAGGAAGTTGTAAGAGGCATGCTCAAGATGACCTTGAAGGAAGAAATATTGACCAAGGAGCACACAGTGTCAGAGGGGACAATCTCCTCAGATACCACTCCATTCCCAACTATCATTCCAGTTATGACAACACCTGAGCACCTTTACAAACCAATCAATGCTGCTTTCACAGACCTTGTGCTCACAGACCACCAGCTACATGAGTGCATGCAGAGCATCTCTGTAATGGTGAAGGGCCTATAGGAAGTACAGGAATAGTGTTTACAGGTCCAGTCTGGTTTGGTTTTTTTGCCTTTTTTGGAAAGACCGAGACCAGACTGGTCCTAAATAATTTCTAAATAAAAAAAAACTGAACTGGACTGCCCAAAACCAGTCCTAAAATATTTTAGGACTGGTCTAAACTGGTCTAGACCGATTTTTGATGCCATATATGCACACGATCAATTCACACTTCGCTACAGTGAGATCAAATGTAGAGTAGGTTTGTAGCTACCTCTTGCTCCAATTCTTAGCCAAATTGAGTGAGAGATTGCCAAGATATAAGTGGTTTAAAATCATATGTCATTATGATGTCATAAATATCTGATCTATGTGGACATGTATGCTACAGCTGTAAATGTGGGAATCAGGCTTAGTCATAGTGAGAACAAATATAGTATAGACCCGGGGCTAGTGACAGTAGATGTTGCTGCAAGAACTTGATCCAAAGAATTCATCAATTCACTGTGAAGTAACTCATTCATATTGTCTCCTTCTGTGTCCAGGTATGTGATCCTCTGCCTACTCTCCTCCAACCAAACTAACTTCTGCTGTAGTGACATTATTGTGGCTTCCTGTATAGTGTTTGCAGGTCCAGTCCTAGGACCACTAAAAGACCATGGACTGGACCAGACTGGACCATTTAGGACCACTGAAATGGTCCAGTCTGGTCTGGTCTTTTATTGGTCCTGGTCTTGGTCTTTTTATTTTTGGAAAAATAGAAAACCACAAAAAAACTAGTTGCAACTGGTCTTTTTGTGCAACCAATTATACCCCCTATATGTACTAATCATACCCTATTTTTTGTAATTTTTTGGGAATTTCAGGAATTTATTTTGAATTTTTACAACCTCTGATCATCTGATACATAGAATATATGATATATCACCCAGAAATAACTATATCTCGATCATTTCTGAGCTGATTGGCTAGATCTCTGGAGATTATTCCACAGAAGGAGCAGGCCACAGAGGTAGTAGACACAGGTACAATGCAAGCTCAGTACCAAGTTTATAGTGACTCATTATACTGACTTACAGAAAGTAAATTCCACCACTGCTTTTGAAATGCTAATCCAGTCATCTTCTTGCCTATGCTCATAGCTCTTGTTCTGAATATCTTCAGTCATCTCACATGCCCCTGGTTGAACACTTTACTGGGCTTACTAAACCTCTTGTTGGCCACAATCCTTGACAGTCCTATTATACAGAGAGAGTTGGTGATTATCTTCCCTAAGATATCTGCAGAATTAGTGTTTTGAACTCCAGTTGCAGACTGGTAGTGCAACTGGCAACTGGACTGGACCACAACTGATTGCAACTGAACTGATGTCAGTTGTATGCAACCAGTCTTTACCAGTCCAGTTGCAGTTGCCTGGTTTTGAGAAAAGTCAGGCAGCTGGTAAAAGACTAGTTGCAACCAGTTGCAACCAGTACACAGCCACCCCATATCTATACTACCATTCAGGGAAATATTAGGTGATTTTTCCATATTTTGTGGAATTTATTTGGCCCATATATCACTCAAAGTCAGTATTTGAATGTCAAAAAGTGACATCCAACCTAGAAATGCTCATTTATCACCCAAGATTTATTTTCACATTACACATATAGAGATTAGATGTAGTTAAGAGTATGTAGAACACTTCATCTCATATATAGAAATTGTGAAAGTCACTTGATGAATTGATATAAGTAAATCTGGGTCAGTATACCACTCAAAATCAGTTAAAAATGACAAGTGACCTGGAAATGCTTATATCTCATCAGGAATGGATCCCCATGTCTCCCACTATAGGAATTACATGTAGCCAGGAGTGTATAGAATAATTAATCTCACTAACAGGAAGCATGAAACTCACATGGTGAATTGTTATAAGTGAATCTGGGTTAGTAAACATTGATCCAAAAATAGGCCATATCTACTGATCCTGTGATCCCGTTTTTATGGTGTATAGGAGTATGATGTAGCTAGGGGTCTATAGCATAATTGATCTCACTCATAGGAAGCATGATTCCCACTTGGTCAGGGGTTAGGGGTTAGTCATTCAGGCAACTGGTTGCAACTGGTTGCATAATGCTAAAAAATTGATCAGGACTGGTCTTAATTGGTCCAGTTGCGGTCCAGGACTCTTCTGGACATTGCTAGGATCAGTTTTGGTCTGGTTGCATGGTCAGGGGGTCAAAAAACCACACTAGACCAGACTTTTAAACACTATGCACAATTCACAAGAAACTTGACCTTGACCTGATAACCCATACCTATGCCACATGCCTCAAATGCTCCTATACACATGCACCCATTAGGAAGGGGGACCTGGAGACCTACCTGACACAGTGTACATTTGTGAAGTATTGGGGCATCAGCAAACCACCTTTTTGTTTCCAGGCCCTACAGCCTCTGTAGACCACCTACAGCCCTCACAGACTCCACAGACTCCACAGGCCCAACAGATACTCCCTTCAACAAGTTGTTGTGATGCATTTACTACAAATGTTTGCTCACTGGCACTTTGTACACCTCTTATTACATTTTTTGGTACTAGTACACTGTTCAAGTTTGGTACTATGTTTACACTTTAAGGTGCACTTCAAGTTTTACTACTACACTTTTTGGTACATACACTCACAACACTTTTAGGTATACTTTCACATGCTAGTACACTGGTACTTTGTGACTTGGATGTGACTGTACTATGCTGCCCATGTGACATCACTTAGTTTATTTTCAGTTCACACTCAGGCTCAAACTTGAACTTGACCTCAGGCAAGTTGCCACCTGACTCAGATCCACAAAGTTGATCAGACTAATTCTATACTTATGCATGTTATAGTAGCACAACCATATGAACCAAAATTAATCAGTGCTTGAGATTTGAAAGTAGTAGTACATGAATGACAGATTCAGAATCAGCCTAGTATCAACTCCCCACTTGACATCTCTTGAACTTGTGAGCATAGGTTGCATCAGGAATCATCCCATCAACTGCAACCACAGAGGTATCAGTGGTTTTGACCTTGCCACACAACTTGTTGAATACTTCCTGAAGCAGATCGCACACCTTGATGTATGAAACCTGAGTCTGCTGCACATATGTATGCACCACATATTGTTACAATCACTCTAAACCTTGCTGACCACTTTGCTGACATTCTTGCTGACATTCTTGCTGACACCTTGCTGACCACCACCATACTCCAAGCATTGGTGCTCTCTCACTAATACTATCCTAATCACTCTATTTTATAGCTATTTTCCCATATTTTTCCATTGCCATTTAGGCTTGCTATAAGCCTAATACTTTGTTCGCATAATTAGCCCCTATTTGACTTATCCATGTGAACCAGACTATTCTACACTGGCCCAGGCCTGACTATGGTCCAGACCCATTAACCCTTGACCAGTTTAGACTATACAAACCCTCAAACTACTCTAGACTCATGTATGTCATTCCATTCCACACATATTTGCCTCATGCCTACCCTCCACATGTCTTTCTCATGTTTACCTCCCCCCATGCCTTGGCCAGACTCTTTATGATGCAGATATATTCCATGGCTATGCAGCCTGGATTCCTAAAACCCTCAGCCCATCTAGAACCCTTGTCTCATAGCATAGCATATCTATAGATTTACCATATACCTATACAAACAGTAGAATAGTATATAAGGGACCCTCCCAGCTCCCAGAAGGACCCAGTCTTGTCCTCTCTAGAGTTTTCCCAAACCTCTAGTGCCCCTGACTCACTTTCATTGTCCTTTTACAAATAACTTAGTAAGCCTGTAAAGGTTTGGTTGTTTCAATAGGTTCCAAGCATTGTATGTCAAAAACCACACTTTGCAAAAGTTCTAACTTAGGTATCTTCCAAGCATCACAGACCCTGGCCTGTACAATAGCATCCTTGTGGTCATGGAATAATCAAAGAGCCTCCATCAACCTTCTGAGCAATTCATTAGAGAAAATAAAAGCCTGCAGGAGTAACAAACGTTGAGGAGTGCACAGATCACAATAAGGAATTGGTGTGGGACAGCACCAGCAATGACCCCCAAGATGTAGCACTAGATAGATTGGTGGTCACACCCAATGACCTGTTTTAACCTGGAAATTCCATCCTCAAATCTGCAATATCCTACTGTAGGTTGAAGAAGGGAGAACCTAAAGTCAATCTCCTCAGCAGTGACAACTTTGATGCACCATTTGAGATTGTGATCCCATGCAAACTGATGGACATGATGCAAGGTCTCAAGGTGAAAACAAAAGAAGGGTATGACAGCAGCCAGTCTTGCCAAAAGGGTTTGATGACACCATTCAGAAAGAGGTTCCTTGCAACTTTCAAAAATGGTTTATAGTCCTGTGGGGAACACATGTCCTGGGCTTTATGAATGGCAATGAGAGTATGAGATCCAGTCGGTGGTGGGTGAGGAAATGGATCACCAAAATTCTTCGACATAGCAGTTGTAAATGAGGAAGCTTTTGGGCTTATGCAAGCAATAAGTGAGAGCTCTTGTCATATCCTGGACTTCCATCTCCGATCATCTCTGCACATCTTCACTTCGTTCCTCTTAGATCCTACTCCACACCATCTCAGACTTACAACTCTGGTTACTCCGGCATTATCCCTTTTTAGTATTAGTCTTCATTCTTGTACAATACCTGTGGCTCGCTTACGAGCACAGCTCCAGCTATGTTCCTGTCCCATTTTCACTCCGGTTATGTCTCTCCCAATTTCCCGTCTTACTCATACTTACAAATCCACACTGCTCCATTTACTAATCCACACTCAACTCCCATATATAAACTCTCATACTCTGACTTCTGTATTCTTTAGTCTGAATATTAGTTTTATTCTCTCGATCACTTCTGATCAACTCCAGCCTCCGGCCTCCGAGACCTCAATGGTCTACCCTTACTCTTGCTCAACTTCACTACTAAGTGTTAAGTCTAACTCCATACTCCGATCCCCGCAAATACTAAGGCAAGACTTATGACAAGGACACAACACATATGTTGAAGCTAACGCCTGTCTGACCCCAAGTAACTCCGAGTCTCAGAGTTGCTACCCCTTGAATACCGACCCTAACAGCTCTGGGGTATCCACAATATAGCTGGCAAGGGATGCAAAACAGTATCATAGATTGCTGATGGAGTCACTCATTATTACTTCAACATGTGCAGCTGTCTTTAGGGGTTCTAGAACTTCATTTAGTGCTTGATGCCAGTGGATGAGTTGGTCATGTAAGAGGCTTTGAGTTTGGGTGTCCTTATAAATGAACTTTGGGATAGGAAGGAGTGTGAGGAGGAGGTATGTATGAAGGGATATCTTGGAATGAATGATGGGATTGATATTAGGCATCTACATAGGTATACCCTAGGGTATCGGAGGTTATACCCATACCCATACCCTGGATTTACTTAGACCCACACTGTAGGTATGGGTATATCTGTGGGTCAGTAAGAGTACACTATGGGTAGTGGTGCTGCAGCTTGGCAATTTGGCTTGGCTGTGGCTCAGCTTGACTACCAGCTTGCTTGGCTTACCATCTAAGCAACAAGTGGCTATGCTCTTGTGACCTCGGCTTGAGCTGATCTGAAAGCCTGGCTCTGAGCTGCAAGTTAGTAGTACTTAGCACTGAGACACTATGCTATGCCAGGTAGTGTTGTCTCAACTCAGCTAGCTAAGAGCCAGCTTCAGCTTACATCAGCTTTTGACCAATTTCAGTTCATGACATAAGCCAAGTTACCTCAAAGCTATGATTTTAACTTTATGTAATCTAGTAGCTCATGGCTCAGATCATATTAAGCTATGCTATGACTCGAGCCAGCTCAAACCAGCTCAGACCAGCTCAGACCCACTCAGACTAGCACTATCTCAGTGCAAGCAATACAAACAACCTACATAAGTAACAGTACAAATAACAAGAAACCTATTGTAGCTTAATACTTGAGAGACAAATGAGATGCCAAGATGTTACTACATACAACATGGAGCAGTCTATCATGTTCTCCCCGCACAGTGACCAGGTATGACAACAGGGTCACAGCACCACTATGCCATGAATGCAGGCACACTGCAGGGTGCTTGGGATCAGAGATTTTTTAAACATTTTCAGCTGGAAAATATCACATTTGTAACAGTGAATACCCAAATGTGAAAGTTTCAACTAGGTCAACTGTGTGAAATAGGGAGCCTACCTTATGGTCAGGTCATATCAATGACAAGAATGTTTTGAACTCACATTCACCACAGTTTCCTAGGCTCTTCCAGAGCCTGAACCTTCCATCAACATGAATGATGCACATTGACAACTTGAAGGACTTTGACAAATTGATGAACTGCGGGGCCAACGCTGACAGTGAGAACTGAACTTTGTTCAAGTGTGAGAACCAGAAAAGATTGTTGATTATCGATAGGGTAGTTCATGTGATGAAATATGGTATAAGCACAATCCAAGCATGCATTCAAATGTCCATGAAAACAAGTATGTATAGCACCTAGATACATGTCAATTGAATGATATAAAGGTAGACTGCACTTTGTCCCCTTCCTCATGGCTTGCTGATGTGATGTCTATGTCTATGACATTGTTGACCTCAACCTCATCAGGCCCCGTCAACTTGACACCATCATATGGCCAGGACTTCAGCTTGTTGGACTTGTCATCCAGCAACATACATGGATCAAGTTTCATATTTGCTGTAAAGTTGAGACGAGATTTCTTGAAGTTGTATTTCAACATCTGAAGAGCTTCTTCCATGAGTGTTGGACTTATCCAATTGCATTTCTTGGTGTCTGTCTCCACACTCGACGAAAAGACTCGTTTGCAAGAAACAGTGGACACTTGAATGGGAGATAGTCTGTAGCAATAGAAAAGATGATCGGATATGTTTGACACTTACTCTGCAGTCTAGTCAGCACAAGGACAGGCTTGGCTGCTGAAATGCACATACCTCCAAGTCCCAAAAGCTCAAAGGATGTGAGTCCTCTTCACAAAGGTCTCCAGAGATGTAGGTGTGATATTCATCAATCACTGAATTTGAACTCAACTGCCTGCCAACACTCATTTCCTTAAGCATGAATCAATGGTGTGAGCAGGTTTAGCCAGTTGAGGGGCTGATGCAGGCAAAGCGATTTTCTGTGCATATTCTTCCATCTATCCTGTGCGATCAGCACAACACAATCCATTTTCAGTGATGAATCACCATTGACTTACCAATTCTAGAACTGCCTTCTCGGCTGCTTGAACGTATTCAGTATCCCAGTAGCTAGTAATCCATGACATCTGTATAGCAGGGTCGATAACTGTTTTTACCATCGGTCTGAGCTTTCAATGCTACACCCAAGTGACCCAACAGATGACTTACACATGGCAAGAATGTAGACTCTGGTATTATCCATCTGTTTGTAATATTTGGTAGCCCATTCAAGGCTGACATCCACTAGTGGCTTCATATGTGCATTTGTTGTTCCCAATGACTCCCATGCTATCATGAAAAGCTCAAAACATGGGATAGCTGCACCAAGGCAGGGCAATGCTTCACTTGACATATATTGTTGGACTATGAAGGGGACCTATTGTTGGTCCAATGGTTTCCTGAGATACTAGTCCTGAATCACTATGAGTGGAAACCTCACCTTCAGAATGAATTCAAAATCTTGCAGAACCAACCATTGAGCCTCAGATAACTTGTACTTTGCAAGATCCTTTTGATTTGGGAGTGAAAGAAAATAATCAATGGCCTCAGAGTAGACATCAATAATCAAAGAATGTGTTCATAAGACACCACTTACTGGACACAAAGCATGCAGACAGTTGAGCATCGCATAAGTGGAGTCCCAGTGCATATCAGAGTTGCACAGTAGCTCTAACTTGGGGACACAGATGATCTCACCAGTGGGTCCTTTGAACCAATTCTTCTTGTTTCCTGTCTTGATAGTGTCCATGAATTTGTCCCGATGGAGACCAGATGCATGAATGGCCCGAACAATGGAATGACCTAGTGCAACAGGATCTGAATAAATAGCTTGCACATATGCTTGCCATTCTTCTGCAGTAGGGAAAGTGTCAGTCCAAGCGTCACTGATGGTTGTATCTGTAAAAGCCTGGATAACATGAGTGACACAGATGTGGATGATGTGAGGAAAATACATGACAAGATGATCGTCTGCATCGAACCCAGGGACATCACACATGTGAAGGAGGGTCTCAAGTTTGGCTAGACAGCTCCTATTATTACTTGCATTATCCATGGTGATATGCCCAACCTTCAAAATTGATACAAATACTGAGATCAGCTCACTAATGAGAAAGGTACTGAGTACTCACATTCACCATGACCTTGGCCTGATCCAAGAGATAAAGGATTGCCTTAGCTAGGGAGGCGCCGGTATGGTGTCTGCGAATGTGGCGAAATGCTATCAATGTGGAGTGCAACTTCAGTACCTTTGTTCTGGGCTCTTCTGCGATCCAGTGTGCAGTGATTGCCAGGAAGAAACAGCAATTGTTGTTGGACCAGGCATCAGCTGTAAGTGAGATCTTTCCAACTGTTTTCTGTGGAAGGTAGAATGTGAGATAGGAACTTATGAATAGCCTGGGAATGTACAGTTAGTTCAGACTGCAAAACGGTGAAGTATTTCTGCGATGCAGTGATGATGTTCACACGAAGCTTTGTATGGTGAGGGATGTGGGAATCTTTGAGCTCTTGATGAAGAAGCAAGAGAAGTGCATGAAATTTGGGGCACTCAACAATGTTGAGAGACTGATTAACTCTTGTGAGGCAATGTAAGATGTAAAATGAGAATGGGTATCTGGTCATCCACAACAACAAAAGCAATAAGATGCTTTCAAGCTCCTCTTGCAAGAAGGAAGGCATAGACCTTTGTTCATTCCAACTTAGACCCCCTTCTAGAGAACCTTCAAGCTCTTGGATGAGGTGGAAGGGAAGCAAGAGTCACGCCATCCGTCAATGCTGCCCAGATTTCGCTCAGACTATACCCATGGGCCTTTGCACTTTTGACACTTTCAATCCAGACTGTCCAGTCATTTGCCTCTGCAAGGGCAAGATACTCAAGGAGATGCAGGTAATCTATATGACCAGAGCTGATGTCCCAGTGTTTGGAGAATACTGGAAAGTTCTGTCGTGTTTGTTGGTGTACATAGTGTTGCTGTATCTTAGCAAGTGCTGGCTAACCCAGTGTAATGCCAGCAGCTCTGTTAGCCAAATTCAGCTCACAATATGGCTCAAGCCAGTTGCAGCTGCAGCTCAAACAGCTGCCCCACACCAGGTTGAGTTCTTGTTGTATCAAAGCACAATACATTGAGCATGATACAATAGTACACTAATATGACACAAAAAAATACAAAAAATTGACCATCGGGCATCAAGTATACGAGTACTGCACAAGGAAGTCAAATATCACCCTGATTCACTCCCATGAGCATGCCAGTGTCCATATGAAAATGGTCAAAGTAGCTTCTGAGATGCTTGTAGTCAGGGTGAGCATCAAATGCTAGCGACTGGGTATAGTGAGAAGCAACAGGAATTCGGGAGGAACCAACTCACACAGTGATGACTGGGATATGTCAGCCTTAGATTGGATGATGTCCACTGTATGTTCATAGTCCTGCCATGGGAGAGCGCCACAGAGAAAGTAAATTAGGATGTAAGCAACTGATTCAAGATCATTGTGGCATGACTGCTGTCGACCACAGAGGGCTCTCAGGGATACAAAGCATTTATTACCAATGAAAGGGACCTGTCTTTTGAAGGTAATGTGGCGATGAGTCTTGTGGTTGCGGTACGCCCATGCAAGCCCAAAATCAACCAGAGTCAGGTTGCTCCACTGGCATTCAGTTCCAAAGCTGGTCAAAATGTATGAGGGCTTGAGGTGACAATGAATGAGATTGTGTGAATGGATGAACTCTAGGAGTGATATCTGAGTGGAGTGATCATGGTATTCAGCGCTAAAAGATTGGATAACACAACAGTAGACTTACTAATTGAAGATCAATACCTGCAATGGTCACGACCATCAGCAAGTTGATTTTCACTGTGGAGTGTTCTAGAGCAATCTACAGCCCTTCCAGTCCCCAATTTAGGTCCAGGCTCCAGAACTCAAGCCAGTCACAATATAACTATGGATGATTAGTATCAGCTATAACAATAATAGAGTATGAGCATATAATCACTGCACATACCTCTAAACTCCTATGGGAGTAATGGAATGCTAGGACAATAAGCATTGTATACACATTTGAGCACACTATAGATTGTTTCACAACACTAGTAGTAGTATGGAGTACTAGTATATCCAACATTTAATCATTATCACTAATCAAATATGATGAAACAAATGATATATTGAAAAGAAAAGAAAAACCCGAGACAAAGATAAAACTAAAAAAAGAGCACCATACTATGAGACACCTATCATGTAGGACACTAATCCAGAAGAACCTGCAAGTGATTGTCTCATTCCACATCTGTGTCAACTTGGTGTAACACAGCCCTGCGAGTCAAAATATCAATGGTACAGTCTGGACTAGGAATAGCATGCTGTTACCATCCTTCTTGTGCCCAATTCTCAAGTTGCTTGGTTAGCTTGCGACCATGGTAGGAATGATGGAGAATTTCATTCAGCATCTTGATCATCATCTGAAAGGTAGATTGGTATTCCTTGCCTGAAAACTGAGGGACCATCTTCAGCGCCAGCACGCTGTTCTTTGCAAACCCATTAAGTACACAGTTAATCTGGTACAGTGAGATGTGCTGTTAGTCAATAACCAGAGGGTAAGCAAGTGAGAGATGCACCACGGCACCAGCGAGTGCAACACATGTGAGTGGAAGCGATTTACGGAACTGGTTAGGGCATTTGTCTGCAACCCAGTAGCTACCTGTATAGAAGAACTTGGTGATAACTTCCTTGAGTGCTGGGTGTGTGAAGTTGTTGGTTTTTCCCTGGAAGAAGGTAAGTATTGTCGACTTAGATGGACAATATATACGGCACCAGTTCGTCAATGCCATCTCAAAGAAATAAAGATTTGGCAAGTAGCCTGGAAGCCACGTTCTGCATCCGTTGCGTCTTCTCTTGAGGCAGGATATCTTGTGGAGGGATGAGGCTGTATGCGATAGGGACAACAGCAAACGCAGTGGTCTTCAATTCCAAACGCCAAGTCGACATATCACTGAGAAGCTACAGAGTCAATCTCAGCTGAGTATGCGAGTAAAACACAAAACAGATTCAACATATGACACAAGCCATGTCGGTCTTATGGTCTGGCCAGTAACCTACACAATGGATAAACATGAGCATGAATTCCTGATGTATGGACACACCACTTACCTGGCTCAAAGATGGCACCATCGTTATTCCACTCCAAAACTAGGGCATCTGTAATTGAAACCTTCAGGTTGCAAGACTTTGACAGAAACGGATTGCCACTTAATAAATGAGCAACCCTGCACTCTTGTTTGGCGTCCTCAAGGCAATCCTGCCAAGTAGCAATAGAATCCAAGGTTTTGGGGAGAGGGACCAGCATCCTTGGCTTTCTTCAAATTTCGGGGGGCTTGAGTAAAAAAGTATATATGGTACTTCTTTTGTACATGACCAAGGTATCGTGGACAGAGGAAAAGGTTAAGCCCGGTGAGAAGACTTACGAGGGCTAGTATGGAATAGGTTCAGAGTTAAGAGCAAAAGGGTAGTGTTGAGCTAGTGTAGGCTCTGTAGAAGACAGATGTATAGGACTGTATTCAAGACACTGAAGAGACTAGAGAGAGTACACGAAGTGGGCTCTCTCTTACTATACATGTGGGTTGGCTTTAGGGCAGGCATGTGGACTACCTAAAAGGAAACACTACATCAGGGAAATGGGGAAACAATGATATTTCCAGATAGAAATCATAAAGTAATATACAGATGAAACATGATGATATAGCCTTGTAATGATTACTTAGCTTCAATGATATATCCATACAAGGATGATGCTACAGTGATCACCCTTCAGATGCACTGCTTGATTTGCATCAATAAATATAATTACTGGCAAACATGGCATGTTTTGATCAATGGCTCTCTCTCACTCATTATAATTAGAGGGAGTGCTCTAAGTAATACCTGTCTGACAATAGACAGAGCAGCCATTTGCATAATGATTGACAGAGTGTCTACTCATATATTGACTGTAGCAGAGTTATATGACATGGCCATGCAATACAAGCCTGACAATACTTTATTAAAGAGCCAATCACTTAGTACACTGGCATGACAATTAACATACTAGCATTTATCAATACTAGTACCAGAAACAAATCTGAAGGAAGATATGTCAGGAACAACTTGACTGGGTGGTTTTATGAATACAAGAAGGCTTTCAATGCATGCATGTATAGCAGCCATGAGAAATGTGCTGGCACCAATTTGAAATCATGAAATATTGTTTGCATGCATTTGATAAATCAATGATGTCTTCAGTTTCTAAGAGAATTAGAAGCACAAGCACTACTCTGAGCAAATCAGTTAGTTCATCAACATGCATTGCACTTTTTCAAGTCTAGTCTCCCTATGGTTTCTATCATTAAGCATATAAACAGGTGCTGACATTCATCAGAATTCTCATCCATCAGACCTATCATAGGTGCATGCTTCAGGGATGCCAGCACCAATGCCAGTAATCCCCCAAATCTCAAGGGCTTGTTTACTTAAGGGAACAACAATGCACAGTCTCAAGCAAGCATATACAGTGAGTGCATTGGGAGAGGTAGAAATTAGGTTAGATTGTGTATTCACCCAAGGTGCAGTGTGGGGAGTCCAGCATACCACAGGCCTTTGGGATATGCACAACAGTGATGGGCAGAGGTATTTGGAGGGACATGCTGTGCTAGTGCAGGGAGATTATTGAAATGGAATAGTTGATATCACCAAATCCACATTTCCTCTTGTACTGGAGTAGAGATAGAGGCTAAATGCACATCTGAAGAGGGCCAACAAGGAGTGGTGCCATGACATGTTCAGAATTCACACCAGCTCCATCATTCATCACCCACCAGCACTTGCATTGAAAGATTCATCAAGCTGCTATAATGGCCATGCTAGAATAAGACAGTCATGAAAGGTTGGCTCACCATATCCAGGGGACCTTTAACAAAGGCCAGTCCAATGATGAGATTGGTATAGGACAATAGTTCAAGTTTAATTGCACAGACAGGCAAAAGACCATTCCAGCATGCCCGATCCTGCTCATATTTTCACGAACTATCTAAGTGAGCACGAGAAACAGATTAGAGATTTTCCAATAACGCAGGGGAAAGGTATGCATGCACCACTAACATGTCAGAAAAGGCCACCAACGATTCAAGCTACCCAGAGGAGGGGGACATAGTGTAACAGTGAGGAAGAGATGACGAGCTTGCAAGAATAAGCCAAACATATGCTGAAGAACACAATTTAAGCATTCCAAGTGAGGTGCGTCCATAACGACCAGCAATCCAAGATTCTGCGAAGAGAAACGGAATCACTATCCGAAAAAGAAGTCCAGGAGATGCATACAGCGAGTGAAGTCACGATTAGTTTGGAGGACGGTCGGGCATTCATTATCACGCTGTGAAATAATCTTGTGTAGTAGCGGTTCACCTAGGTGCGCCAGGTCCTGAAGATTATGTAGGCACCGAGGACGGCGCAGTCGGTCTGAAACACATAAGCAGAGTTAGCCAACTGGAGCTGCGAGAGTACTGACATACTGTGAGATCTTATGTGAGCATAGCTTGGTAAAGTGATTACAACAAGATGTCTGAGGACATAAAAGTCCTAAGACTCGGACTTTGTGAGATGATTTCGGCAAGGATGCGAGTCAGGATAGACGCCAAACCGTAAATCCACTCGGAATGAGCGCGAGAAGGGTGGGGGGTAGATATGACCTGGGGGAAGAACCTGAAGAATTGACACTGCGGATGCCGCTTGCCTTCGTTGACAAGGTGAGGAAATGGACAAAAGGAACCACTGACCTGTGTAACTAGTTTACTCGCATTGTCATTCTTACTACTGACATATCGAGATAGCGCAGCACCTCCGCACACCGTACAGTCTATCGCAAATCCTGCTGACGTTGCCTTGATGGCCAGGGAGGAAAGGACTTGCTGGTGGGCGATGCTAAGAGCTGTAGTCGTGTGAGACAACATGATTGGAGGTGTTGTGCGTTCACGGGTCGTCCGAGAAGGTGGGCAGGCAGGACTGTGATGCAAGCGGATACGCGACATGCCAATATCGAGGCTTTGATATCATCTCTTTTGCACGAGGAAATATCTTTCTCGATCGCTTTCCCACTGTGGATGGTTTACTTCAGCCTGAGCGGCCGGCAGAAAGGTTGATTAGATGGGACAAGTATGAGATCTCCCTGCTTACCTTGCTGATAGGATGCAAGTGCCACACGAGGGTCTCCACGAATGCGACTTTGAAGCGTAAACCGTGCGAGTTCTCAAACGATTTCGCCATCACCTCCATGAATTCAGCGCCTTCCTCGAACGCTTTGGGGGGTCAAACCTATTCATCACATTAGAGTCTCAATGACCGGTAATCACACACTAGACTTTGATTTGCGCGTACCTCAAGCCTTTCACCAGGTTCTCATACTTTGTGTCCAAGTCTTTCGCAATCTGCCCATGGGCTACAGGGGCAAGTTCGTTGAGGAATCAATCTGTGACACTAAGAAATCTACAAACGGCAAGATGATCATCAGTAATCATCCAGACCATAGTGGTTTAGTATAATAACAAAAGACCTGAGCTCACCTTATACCAGCCAAACAACCCAGGACACCCGCATATAGCTCCGCACACAACTTATAAATGGGGTCCATACTTTGCAGAGGTCGTTTAAACTGTTCAAAAATAGTCTGTTCCAAGCCATATCCTAGCGTATCGCTCAACGCGTTCGGGGGAGCATGGAAAGCACAGCGACTAGCGCTCTGCATATGACGTTGATGACAGCAAGCGATCCACGCTCAGCCATCCGAGGGTGTCCCAATCGGGTCGGCGGTGTATCGTGTATTGCGCGGCGCCAGCGCATAATGGCATCAATGACACTCTTGGCGCGTTTCTGGGCAATCTTTCCGAGGGACTGCAACAGTTCGTCAAATTGTAGGTCAAGGGTGGGACCGAAGAAATCAGTCAATATCGGATCATTTTCCTAAATGGCAACCAGGCGTCAGTAAAGGTGTCTCATGGCAATAAGATGCGAACGGAGACATGATATCAAATGAGAAGAATACTGACCGGGCTTTCGCGCACAAACGCATCAATTTTGGCGTCGGCGAGGGTAGCGAATCGGATGAAAACTGCATGGAATGCATATTCCGCAGGACTTTTCGAGAGGTTGTGATCTTCGCTTTCAGCCTCCTCAGATAGCCGGACTTTCTCCCCGCGTAACGAGGGACTCGGGGACACGTGGAATGGGAGGGGGTGATATTGGAGGGTGCCCGAACTGAAACCATGATTTGGGTTGTGGCCAAATGGATGACCGTGCTCATGATCGCTGCCATTCTCCGAACCGAAAAAGACGGAACCAGAGTGAGAATGGTGCGAGCGCGCTGCAGAATGGCCACGCGGACGAGACGTAGACCGAGTAGAGCGTGATTCGCCGGGTGTGGGAGGGCGCGGGGCTTGATGAGGGCTGGTCGCGTTGCCTTGTTTGGAGGTCGCGGCAATAGAGTGGGCGAGTGACGAAGCAGATCTGTTGAAGGGATTCTTCAGAATTGGGTAAGCTTGATGATCCAAGGTGGGGAGGGGAGGAACGTCAGCATTGCTCTTCAAGGTGGACTTGAACGCGTTTCGGATAGAAGCAAAAGAGGGCTTTTTGCTGAACGAGGGCGGGCCTGCACCAGCGGAAGTCGAGGTAGCGGTGGTCGCAACAGACGACTGGGAAGTGTGTGCAAAGGGTCAACGAGGGGCGTGCCCGAAAAAAGAGTCATCGGAGGCGAGCGAATCGCCTCGCAAGTGAGCACCAAAAAAGCTTCTCCCGGTTGCTATTGCCGTCGTCGGCGTGATCATGGTCGGCGACTCTGGTCCAGATGCACTTCCAAACCCAAATACACCGGAAGGACCGAACGGGACTGGAGTAGTCTGGAAGTCGTCCTCGTCCAAGTCTGCACAAAACAATGAGCAACTGAACACTGCAAAAACGAGTACAGACTTCACCTGGGATCGTTATCTGCAACCCTTCAGACCCCATCGAATGACGATGTTGCAATGCCAGTTACGATGTTGCAATGCCAGTTTGCAGGCAATCAGACAGTGGTTGCTGACTAATAAGTTAATCACGTAATTATTGTAGTGTCTACTCCTACGACATCCGCACACCTCAAACAGAGCTCATCTTGCTCGTACCGCGTGAATGTCAGCAACGATGACATTTTTCCAATAAAGCCGGTCGGATGTAGAGACCTATTTCAGCATCCGAGCCCATCGGGACTGTCTTAGCTGTTGGTCATACGATGATCGATTCCCTTACCTGGTATGCTCAATGAACTGTTGTACCCCCACGCTGAAGGATTTGAGACAATATCAACCTTGTTCGTCAATGTGACGTTGGAAACAATGAAGAGCGTCTTCAAAAAGGTTTCTGATTTCAGTCGTTTAAGTTAGCGGATCTGCAATCTGTCATTGACATGCTCACCTTCACGCCGTAGCAGCTCTACAAACTCCAGGCTGTCCGCATCGGGTGGTAACACGATCACTACTTGCGCCTCCAACGCACTCTTCAGATTTCTGAAGGATAGTGTCAGCATAAGACATAGTCACGTATTGTGAGCGCATACTTGTCTCCCCGCGCCTTCTCCAAGAGTGACAGCATGGCGCTACGCACGGTCAACAAACTAGTCATGTCCTTTCCTGCCTTGGGATCCTCCCATTCAGTACCCTAAAACCAAATATTTTATTTTGAAGGTCGCTCTTGCGGATACGGGTTAGACGTACGAGCGGTTCCCACTTGCGCGTAAAAAAAGATTGTGCGGAATTGGCTCCGCGGTGTGCATGGATCTCCTCTGCGAGGTAAGGGGGCATCGGGGCCAGCACCGATGTCATGGTCTGCAATATCATCAGGAAAAACCTCCCTTGGATAATTCATTATAATTGCATCAGTTTTTCATAAAATACTTAGAAATATTTGGAAATCCAAGTATTTCTTGAATTACTTGCAAATGTATCATAAAAAGTAGACCCC
>JBBPUM010000259.1:0-21105 GCA_038094695.1 Chiua aff. virens
TGACTACACGTGCAAAAGAATCTCGGGAACGTGCCGCGAAGCTCAAGCTATCCCTTACGGAGAGGGATACGGATCCAAACATCTACGTCGCATTACAACAAGAACGCTGGATGGAAGAGAAGCAGCATGATGCGGTCGACAAGGAGGTGGAGCTGTTGACTCAGCATCTGGAACGATTGCAGGCGAATCGTACTTCAGACCAGAAGGAGGATGCGAATCATGGCTCGTCCGTCCCTGCCCTCAGCAACGAGGCCAAACGGAGTGCCAATCTTGCCCGCTTTTTTGATTCATCTCCCACGAGGACATCGTTCAACCTCGATCTTAAGTGTAGGCTTGCTCTTGACCAGCCATTCCCACGTCGAATGACGATGAGCGACGTCTCTCCCTTTCGTCTCCGGCCGTCGTCCGTCACACCTCCTCTCCGGCGTCTGACAATGAAACATGCGCGCCCAGCGTCTATGGCTGGAGAAGTATTTAACCCCGTGAAGCGTCCTTGCAGGCCGCGTCTTAGAAATTCTCCCTCCGATATATCCCCACTCATGAAGCGTACAGACAACACCGTGAAAACCACTTCTCCCTCAGAGCGTTCAGTATCGCACAGTTCTCGCTTAACCTCGGAAGCACATTCCGACGGCTCCGAAGTTCCTCTATCTACCCGACCTTCCACCCCACCATTATCCGTCGCGTCGGTGGGCTCTTCGTCATCGCAGGGCGTGTACAAAGAGACTGGGGGAATGGCTACTATAATCAGCCATGTCACCTCCCGCACACGCTCTGAAATTCTCGCGGACCTGGATAGAGATGCCGTGCACGTGCCAGAGTATGCAGTGAATCTCCTCGGAGGATTCGACCTTATCCACGATGAAATCTCTCTCCCGGATCGGGAGCTGTTCATCACACCGAGGGAGATGAAACCCATCGAGGTTGCTCCCCCACCGGAACTAGCGGATGGGCTTCCCCGGCCATCCGAGGAATCCGACACGGGGCCGTACACGTCATTCGCATTGCCGCCGTTTACGGTCGAACCGTCGTGGTCACACTTTTCGCTCAACGCGCCACCGTCACCTTCTGCTTCTTATATGCACCGCCCTTCTCTGCAGCCGTTGACACCGGATTCGTCGTCTTTTTCCCGTTCGAGTACGCCTACTACGCCTCGACCATCTCACAGCTCCAAGGGACCTCGGGCGAGTCATTCCCTACTGTTCTACATGCGTAGACACAAGGAAAGCCCTACGGAATACAGTCCTACCTCATCGTCCAGTCGTGTAGGGAGCTTGCCTGGGAATGGCGTCGTCGCAGCAGGCACGCCAACAAAGAAGCGATTCTCGTTCTTTTCGCGAAAGTAGACGGACTCCATGATATGGACAGATTCTTTACCACGCATCTATGAGACTCATCCACGATTTACTGCCCCCACTATTGCTATTATTTACTTTGCAATCCATTACACTACAGCGTAGTATATCAAGTAACCAATATATACCTACGTTTGAAAGTTGGCGCGATGGGAGACGGGCCATTAAAAAGATGAACCCGACCCGGATTGAACGGATGACCTTATGGAAACACTCATGCGAGCTGGAATCATACGCGCTACCACTGCGCCACGGGTTCCTTGTTGGAAGTTAACCTCAAACAATTACAGCCAATGCCTGGCGCGTTAATCCCACCTTCTTCTCCGCACTGATACGATGTCACCCACAAGGAACACGGCACGCAAAACCACCGGAACACATAGGAGACTGTGTGAGCCTCGATTTACTAAAGACATCATTGACTTGAACACGACTTGTTGGGCAGCGACGGCTCTGAAGAGTCGCCCGAGTCAGCCCCCAGAGACTCCTGGCGAAACTAGTCTTAAACATGTTCGGCAAAGCTGCTTGCCAGCCTCCAGTAAAACTTCTGTCAAAAAGGAGAAAACCTCTTGTTACAGAGACATCCACTTGGACTCGCCCGGTCCGGTCCCTAATAATTTTCAGCTATTCAATAGTATGGGTATGCGCGTCGCCTTTGAAAATGTGGTCCTCGATCCTTGAATTTGACGTGCCAAACCCGGTCCGCCTAGGTGACAGCGACTTGGATATCAACATGACCGGCGCTTCTACATCAGAAACTCTGACCAAAAGTCGTGTTTCGGATCATCTTTATGTACTCGATGTGAGTTCACAATGTCATCTTCAAGGATGACTCATATCCAATACCGCTTCTAGAAACCCATCTCTCTGTGCACTCGGTTCGCGACATGGCTGGAAAGTCAAAAACATGTCCATGACGACGCGCTGCTTCGTGCCGTGGAGCGCGATGGGGCACACTTCCTACGTCTGGCCAAGGCAGCGCTCTTATTTGACGATGCACTACGTGGCCATATTTCTGCATCTGACGATGTCCTCGATAATCCACTTCGTGAGCATGCACGTACGTTACGTGTCTTTGCTCAATTCTTGCGAGCCAAGGTTGTGGAGAACACGCTAGGCGAGGAGTTACGGACAGCCGTCCTTCGGGATGGGGAGGCTTTGTTCCGACTCGCGGTGTGCTGCTTGGACTTTGATCAGGCTATTCGTGGCCCCGAGAACGTAAGTTGAGAATCGGCCGTTTGATTCTGCATTCGTTATCATCGTCCCCGAGTGGCATGTCTATCACTACTTGATCTTTCTCCTTAATTCCGCGGATCTTTAGGCTGAAACATATTCATTCGTACAAGGTAATCTATGCTTGGATGTTGATCAGTCATTGTACCCACGTGCCTTCGATACACCGTTCTTGACTTGAGGCAGCTCAACACCTTGTTGTTTCCAGATCTCGATCTGACGGTCCTTGGCGACTTTGCCAGTTCGTCGTTCATACTCCTCTACAGATTCCGGTCGCTCGCCGTGGGGCGTCGCTCTCAGCGCATGGCGCATTTGGGGCCAAAAGTCAAACGTTGCGGTGTGCATCACAATCTAAGGTCTTCCATGAGCAGCATATCCTTGACGAACGTGCCACGGCTACACACTCTATTGTCCCAAAACGCGATCGAGTTAGGCTCCCAGTGGAACCGCACCTGGAAGTCCACGTTGCTGCTAATTTGCTGGAACAAGAATTGCAGGATGGTGTCTGACTCGGCCTTGGGAACGCCGATGATGCGACGGGTGAAGCCTGGGTTGACGAAGACGCTCTTCCAGCCTGTGGTGGGGTGAACGCGGACGATAGGGTGGATCGTCTCGATGGGTTCGCGGCGAACGTGGAGGCCGGCTGCACGAGAACCGTCTGCCTGAGCCACGGCGCTGTGGAGGGCGCTAAGGCCTTCCAGGTAGGTTTGCATCCCAGGACTGAGAGACGAATAGAGAGCGTATCTGCGTGGGTGACGGTTCCGGTTAGTGTTGTCATCAGCAGCCAATCCTGATCATCTATCGCTTCACTTACCCCGAGCACCATATGGTATCGCCCCCGTATTCTGGGCAGGTGATGACTTTGAGCGAGGTCGTACTCGGGGGCTGGATCTCGTACGTCACGTCGCTGTGCCAGAGTTCCAACTTGGAGAACGCCGCTGAATCCGGACGCCGAGCAGCGTCGTTATAGACGACTGTTGGGGTGCGTCAGGGTTTGATTCCTATTAATCGTTTGGGACTGACCATGAACTTCTTCGAGACCGGGTTCCTTGGGAATTGGAGTGGTCGCGTGTTTGTGGAGAGGACCAAAGTGTCTTGCAAGGTCGAGCTGCTCGTGGATGTTCAACTCCTGATCTCTGAAGACTGCCCACAAAGTCAGTCTCTGGGAAGGACTGTACAAGCGTTCGACGAACACACAACGCCTCTTTCGGCGACCAGAAGGGCACTGTCGAAGTATCAATCAGTGAAAGATCTCAAGTTTCCCATGCAATATGAACGGACAGCTCGTCTTTCTGACCAGGGGTCAGTTGCCTGAGATCGATTCCGGTGATCTCCGTTCCGATGGCTGGGGTGAGATGTTGCACCTTTTCTGCGGCACTGAAGAGCGCCTTCTTCTCCAGATCTGCGAATTGACCGCGGTCGGTGACGTGGATCTCTTGGAGGGGTTCCCAGTTGAGAACAGGAAAATAAGGCTAAAATGAAATATTGGCATTCATGTCCATCACAGCCGTGAATTCGCTCACCTTGTAGGCGGCGTACTTGTAGGTGTCATTATCCGTCGACTCAGCAGTGGGAGAGTAAAAGGGGTTGAAGAGGGACGCGTTGGCTTGCTTTTTCAGCTCTGCCACCCGATCAACATGCCCACTACCGTTCTCGTTTGTCGCTGCGGGTGCCATAGTTAGTTCCGTGTCGCTGAGAATGCAAAAATGGGAGTCTTTACTAGTGACCCAAGGGATCCTGACATTTTATATGTCACCTCCCCATCTTGTACCAGACGCTCGCGACAGCAGGTGTAGAAATGACGCAACCATTGGGATGACTGGACATGTGAGCCAGATTATTTCCGTCTTCACCAGATTCATTCAAGGCCCGCATTGGCGTGAGAATGATCACGGTGGTGTGCTTGCATGCCCCCACTTTCTGCCAGTGAGCGTGGTCAACTAAGAAACGAAGGAATCCGTTACGCCGACTGCCAGTGCACAAATGTCAAATGAAAGGCATGTGACACTAGTGTGAGAGAATAGTAATACCATGTTGGGGAATAGGTCCATCAAGGGCGTTGTTCAGAGTCTTCATACGAATCATGTGGCTTTAACCGTGATCATGACGGACACAAATTAGCATCAAACAGATCCAAATACGAGCTATAGATTCTAGAAGCATACTCGGAACGTTTGAATTTGAATCTTCAAGTACAACGCAACGTTTACTATTTCATGCTAATTTTTATCCAAGTGCAACCTCGCGCACAGGATGACCCGGTAGCCCAAGTGATTGGCAGAATGACAACAGTCTGCTGTACAAGGCAGTGCCCTCAATCACTGCCTTCAAGTAGGGCACTGACGGTCCCACTGGATTACGTTCAGCTGCTGCGCTTCACTTTCAAGACTCTTTTAACTTGACTGCCATCCATATCGAGCCGCCGGCCTGCGCAGAATGCCAGCTGCGGGCCTTCTGGAGGTTCATTGCCAGCAAGCTCTCGAGGATATTATAACCATATCGCAACGAATCAGCTACTCTGCACTGAGATGCGCAAATCACGAGGAAGATTCTCAATATCTCAGCGATATCGAAAAACTTCACCAGCAACTGAGGAAAATCCGGGGATGCGCCGAATCCATCCTGGAAGTTATAACCCTCCAAAATCACAGCGTCGACGAACGGATTATCACTTGGCTATTCAGTGGAGGCTTACCCCCATGTTTGGATAAGCTGAAGGAGATGGACGATATATTCAAGTTCGATGGTCAACTTCGATTGGCACAGACTCCTACCTTAGTTGTCAAACCGGTTGCAAATATCATGAGGGCAATAGCCCTCTTTGAAAAACACAAAGATTTGTTTTATTTTTTGCTCACTTCGGATGTTTCGTGAGTTCTAAAGTAGCTGCTCGATGTCATCATTAACTAGACCACACAGGAATAGCGGGGGACATCTTCAGCGGTCGTCACAGCCATCTAAACACGGTACCCATCTCACTGCAGAAAAAACACTACAGGGCGTTCAGGAAACTACGGTTCGGAGCAGGTATATGTCATTTCATTCAACTTTGATTGTCTTCCGCTGAGCGGCACCACAATAGCGTGGAGAGAGAAAATAGACATAGCGAGAATGCATCCCAGTCGTGCGCAAACGAAGAGGGGACAAGCAAACGGGAATTTGTCTGTACGTGTACCATGCTCATTGATCGGGTTGCTGAGAACCGTTTCATCGCCAGACCAGAAGTTGGATGAGGTTTCACGCTGGCTGGCTCCTCTTGAATGTGCAGATAAGCATAACGAGACTCTCCAACAACGTCAGCAAGGCACGTGTACGTGGTTTTCCAGCACGCGCACATTCAAAGTATGGAGGTCTAGTGGGAGTTCGTTTTTGTGGTTGCATGGCAAAGGTGTGATGTCACTTCTTTATCCTATTCCCGCAGCTCATGTTGAATCCCTCGATGAAACCATAGGTGGTTGTGGAAAATCGGTCCTGGTGTGAGTACAATTGTTATTAAGTCATATCGGTTCTCACTCTGGTAGTGCGTCTACAATCGAGCACTTGAACAGCACGCTAGAAGATGGAGATGTACTCGCGTACTATTATTGTGATTTCCGGAACGAGCGGTCAACCAGCCCCACGGAGGTGATGCGTTGCCTCCTCTCTCAATTATTTCGCCACTTTCGTGACTGCGGTGTTGATGCTGGAGCGCTTCCGAACAGAATCCTTGAGGAGAAGAGTGACGGGAACTTAACACTTCACAACCTCGATCAATTGACACATTTAGTATTGCGTGCAGCCGGCCGCTTTCCCCGCCCGCCTATGATACTGATCGATGCGCTCGATGAGTGCGCGGAGGTTGGGAGGCTTCTGCATGCTCTGGTCATCTTGATTCACCCCGATATTCGGCTGCTTGTTACAAGTCGTCCCCTTCAAGTCTTCGAGAATCATTTTGGGAAGCATTCGTCGCTTTCTTTTCACGCCATGCGGAAAGAGTTGGCGGCTGACATAGCGTTGCATATTACACAAGAGCTCGATTCACACGTGCAACTGAGATCTGCTGATCCGAAGCTGAAGTGCCAAGTACTGGAAAAGTTGCATAAAAAAGCAGAAGGGCGGTCAGAACACATTTTGGATGGGCTAATTTGAACTCACACTTACCATTTTTTAGCTTCCGATGGGTCCAGTGTCAGTTGGACACCCTGAAGCGATGTTCATCAAGGCAAGAGTTGCAAGACGTACTTGACAACCTCCCTGGGGAGCTAAAGACAACGTACGAACGCATCCTCTCGAAAATAGATGAACGAACACCTGAGGCGAAACTAATACGACGCGTGCTCGTATGGCTCATAGCGGCGCTGGTACCTCTGCGCCTAAGTCAACTTCTCGACGGCTTGTCGTTCGATCCTCGAGAGCGGAGAATCCAGTGTGGAACACAGTCGCTGGGACCTGCGTTACTAGATGCACTATCTAGTCTTGTGTCGTATAATAGGGAGACGGACGTCCTCTCATTATCCCATCTCACGGTCAAGGTACGTCGTGTTCTCTTCGCACGCGTGATATCTGAATAGATTATTGCACAGGAATACCTTACAAGTCGCATTGCACTACCGATGTATCGCATTAACTCTCATGAGGCCCATATTGAGGTGACCGAAGTGTGCATGTTCTACATCACTAGTCTCCTCAAACAAGTGCGCTTTCGGGCTAGTCTTACGATCTCCGAGTCTTCTCCAATGCTATCTTACGTATTTTCTACTGGACTTAACCATCTTGCCTATGTCGATCCAGCGTCGCCCGTCGTCCTAGAAGCGCTTCAGTCTTTCGCATCGGAAGTAAATTGCCACCCATCGCATTGGGATCTTCTCTGCGAGATGCACGAAGAGGATCCCCGAAGGTTTTATCCCCCATGGCCATCATCGAGACATGACGTTGCACTCTACATCCTGATTGCCTACTCCCCCGTCGGTCTTCTTGAGTCGTTCCTGTCCCGCAATCGTCCTTTGAAGCCAAGACCGGGGACGAATCCACTTGTGTACGCTGCAGACCTGTGGAAAACCACACATGCCCTCACGTTGTTGAGAAGTAATGTCGATGCCACAGTGCCAGGTTTAGTTATCGATGACTCTCGTCATGCCTTACCACTCGAGGTCGCCATTGACTTGGGTAACGATATACTTGTCGACGAACTGCTTCAGAGGGGAAGTGTGGTTACATCGGAGCTCCTCACAACCGCCGTCTGTATGCCATGGTGTAGTACTCGGGTCCTCGTTAAGCTCGTGCAAACAGACGCATTCATGGAATGGGTACGCGAAATTGGAGATGAAAAGCTGTATCGTGCCATCTTCAGTAGCGCGAGGCCAAACGCAGGAGATAATCGTCAAGCAGACCGAGATCACGTTGCGCTCGCACGGAGGCTGCGTGACCTCGGCCAGAATCTTGCTCCGAATAGTTCGTTTGGTGCGGAGTTGGTCGAGCGTGCTTTGGATGCCGCACATATATCAACCCTTGAGTTTCTCCTTCCATCGGATCAACCACCTCCAGCTCGCTTCTTGATCGCCGCCTGCATCGGAAATACCCCTGAAACAGTCTCGGTGGTCCGTTTCCTACTCGACAAGAAGGTCAATATATGCGCCGTCACCCGTGGACGTAGGGACACAGCGCTTCACCTTGCTGCTATGTCGCCCTGGGAACCACGCGCCTTGGAGCTTACAAAAATGCTTCTGGATGCTGGCTGTAACCCTGACACACGGAATAGATGGAGAGAGATGCCGCTGACCATCGCAGTGAGACGAGGATACCTTACCCTTGTTGAACACTTGCTCTCACGCAAGGCTTTTCTTCCATCTCATATTCTGCTTTTGGCGTTACAAAAGCGTCAAAAACCCCGGATGATCGAGTTACTATTACGTGCGGGTGCCAATATAAATGCACGCACCGCCAGTGGAAACACGGGGATTCAACTCGCCACCATGGACGTAGACGAAGCGGAAGATGAGGACTTGCAAGATGAAGAGCCAGTACTGGAGCAGGTTGTGGGTGAAGGGTGGCAGCACCAAGACCACACAGTATCGTGCACTCAACAAGACAATTTTGAATATGAGGAGTACGAGGTTGTGGACAATGACGAGGAAGAGGATGGGTATGAAAATGAAGTTGAAGGCGACAGCTATGGCCCGTGTGAGGAGTACGAGGAAGTTGAGTGGTTGGAAGTGGTCAAGATTCTCATTGAAGCTGGTTGCAATCCCGCTTCCTGCGATGATAATGGTGCAACAGCTCTGGAAGGTGCTATTGCAAAGGGCTACAGTTTCAAGGTGGAGCAATTGCTCCTCTCGTGCGGCGTCCCATTCCCTCCAAACATCCTACCAACCGTGTTACAGAATGCCTCGATCTGCAGCTTGCAGGCTGTTGGACTCCTAGTTCACAAAGGTGCTGATGTGCGTTCCACCACGGCTGATGGGGATACAGTTCTTCACCTTGCCGTGATCCACTATGAAGAATTAGTTTGCCTCGAGCTGATCAAGACCTTCATCAAGGCTGGCTGTGACCCCACTTCCTGCGGTGCCGAGCGTAGAACTGTACTGGAAGTTGCTATCGAAGAAAATTATACTTCTGTGGTGGCGTACTTGCTGTCGTCCGGTGTGCCACTTCCTCCAGACATTCTGTCAACTGCACTGCAGTATGGATTGGTCTGTGGCTTGGATGTTGTCGAGCTCCTAGTCCGCGAAGGTGCTGATGTACACTCCACCACAACTGATGGAAATACAATTCTTCACCTTGCCGTGATCTATTATGGAGAATTACTCTGCCTCGACTTGATTAAGATCTTCATCAAGGCCGGCTGTGACCCCACTTCCTGCGGTGCCCACCGTAGAACTGTACTGGAAGTTGCTATTGAAGAAAATTTTTCTTCTGTGGTAGCGTACCTGCTGTCATCTGGCGTCCCACTTCCTCCCGACGCCCTGTCGACTGCATTGCAGCATGGACTTATCTGTGACTTGGATGTTGTCGAGCTCCTAGTTTGTGAAGGTGCTGATATACGATCCATCACAGCTGATGGAGATACAGTTCTTCACCTTGCCGTGATCCATTACAAAGAACCACTCTGCCTTGATTTAGTCAAGATCTTCGTCGAGGCTGGTTGTGATCCAAATTCTTATGATGCTGAGAGCAGAACTGTCCTGGAAGTTGCTATCGAAGAAAATTACGCTTCTGTGGTGGATTACCTGCTCTCATATGGTGTCCTACTTTCTCCGGACATTCTGCCAACTGCGCTGCAATATGGATCAACCTGTAGCTTGGATATTATTGCACTCCTGATCCAGAAAGGTGCTAATGTACATTCTACCACAACTGATGGAGACACAGTTCTTCACCTTGCCGTGATCCACTATGAAGAATCACTCTGCCTTGACTTGGTCAAGATCTTCATCGAGGCTGGCTGCAATCCCGCTTCCTACGATGCCCACTGCAGAACTGTTCTGGATGTTGCGATCGAACGAAGTTATACTTCTGTGGTGGACCACTTGCTTGCATATGGTGTCCTGCTTCCCCCAGACATCCTGCCAACTGTGCTGCAGACTTCCTACGGTGAAACGGAGGTCCATCAACGGATCATCGAAATTCTTGGAAATGCACGGGGACCAAAGAGAAATAATGCTGATACCAGAGATGCGGTTCATGCCACGAAGCGCCCAAGGCTAAAAGAAATAGTTACTGGAACAGTTCAATAGATTGTCTGGATCATGCGTTGCCGTGCATGGACACTGACCGCTTTCGTGCAGACACTATCATTGGCCATCTTATGAATGGGATCTTTTTTTTTCAAGTTGTTTTGCAGAAGATACCTGGACTTCAATGCTCCGTGCGATATTATTTATTTTAGTGAGAGAAGGAAGGAAAACGTGGCACTGTTACTTGCCAATAGTTACCCTCATATCAATGGGAATTCAGTGGCTCCACTTTCGTACATCGACCGGGAAGACAATCTCGACATGGCACAGTAGCTATAATCATGAGCAGCTGGTAGGAAGATAGTTGCAGAGATCCTCGATCAGTATCACATTGTTTTTGTTGCCTCAAGCTGGGCCTGCGTTACGATTTCAATTCAATGACCGGACAAAAACAATATCAATTTCAGGTTAGGTCAGGGTTATGGCCAATGGTTCCCGTCAGGGAAGATCGAAAAAGCCCTGCCTGGTATATGGAGAAGCATGTCAAGCATCACAATGGTAGCTCGGCTGTGCACGTTCTGACATGCAAATCCCATAACGAACCTAATCACGCCGCGTACGACTCACTACATCCATCGACAGACGTACTCTCACTCGGACAATCTCCAGGAAATGGATGATGAGCAACGTTACCCTCGGTTATCATTTCTCCATCGCATTCAATGCTCCGCACGTATGGCAGTCTGGGAAGACATGTTTACAATGTGTCTAGCTCATCCCCGTCACGAAAGCCGTGTGCGCTTCCTCGCCCACCACCTCTCTGGGTGCCCACGTATGGAGACAGGACAGGACAAGACAAAGGAGGGTGGCATCATCTGGGGCATTGGAAGTATCTGCTAGTAAGGAAGCTGAGGACTAGCATTATCGAGACTGGCACTGAGCATAAGCAAAGTGTGCGTGCCAGGGCTAGGGCGCGTTGGCCATGGTATATGCTACTTACTATAACCATGTCACGTCAGATAGTACTTCGCAAACGCAACTTGGAGCCAACTAATACCATTGAGGATATTTGAGTGGTGATCTTATTGAAAAGCGAATACATAGCTCTGCGTGAGTCGCGCGCTCGCGTGTCTGATGGAAAGAATGAAAGATGTAAACAATTGTTCTGATTAAGTACACATTATTTGTGGTGCTAAGAGAAGGAGAGAAGAGTCGGTGTGAGTGATTGGGCCAAACCCGAAGGGTTTTGGCCGGAGGCGGACCCGATCTGTGGATGGCAAGGTGAGCTGTGGGGTGGGCTGGGCCACTCCCAGTTCAGCTTGTGCCTCCTCAGGGGAAAGCAGGTGACAAGCGTCCGGCAAGAGCTACAAGGAACAAGGTGGCGATTTGACGGGGACTGAGAGGGTGTGGCGGGCGGGTCGAAAAAGAGCAGACGAAGTGCTGCCTGCTGGAGCGGAGGAGGAGGTGGTAAGGAGAAAGCCGTGCGCCACCTCGCTCCACTCTCTCGCAGACTATACTACCCTGCGCCACCTCGTGCCTCGGCTTACGTAGGCCTCCCACTGCCCAGAATACAACAGTAAGAGCCAAAAAACAAGAGGGAGATCTTAACAGCACTCAATAGGTGGGTCCAAGTCCCTAAGAACATAGAGCTCTTGAAGCAGAACCCGAAAAGGATTCGGTCTGCATTGAGCAGCCTTGCCCTTCGCTCTCATCCGCACCGCAACCCGCTTCTCCAACTCCCATTGCATCAGTTCGCTTTTCAGCTTTTCGATTTGGACCTCGTTCATGGGGTGAGAGGTCCCCATCTGCCGAGCGGGGTTCCGTGTCGAAGGAGGGGGTCAATACACTTGGAAGGAAACCACAACAATTTCGGAGCGTCTGGCCCCCATTCCCAATACCCTACAGCCCTGCGCGCACCGAACCTGGCGTAAGCGAGAAGACGTGCAGAGACAACATCGGCCTCGATCTCCTGCTTCATACTCGTACAGTACTCTCCGAGCTCTGTGAGGTGGCCTGAGCCCATTTTCCCAACTTGCCAATGGCATCGTTGAAAAAGGGACCGAACAGCATTGTGACTGGGAATACCAGTGTCCTGGCCATGTCGACGACCGTAGACACGATGGCGGGCACGATGATAGCATCTGAAGACAGTATTTCGATGTAGTGTGAAAGTAACAGGTGAGCAACCTCGTGCGCAAGGAAGGCTAATTCCATGTTTACTCTTCGGTCGGAGTAGAGGGTGTGACAGAAGACAGCGACGGTGCGTTGAACAGGGATCCAAACAGAGAAGAGAACCGGGAAGACCTTCGAGTATGAGGTGCCTCTGAGACACGACGTGGACTAGGCTGGGCTGGACCTTTTGAAGGGATATGATCAGGGAACCTATAGTAAACAACGATATCACAAGCACGATCGGGACCGAATTGGTAGGAGAACGCATTTTCGGCATCAGGCCCGTCTGCGATGAGCAACGAATAGGGAGAACTAGATATAACATGTGCAGAGGGTGTCTAATTTCAGCTCACACTCGCGCTGTAACATTGGAATAGTCTGTTAAGGGTATCTTGGACCCACTGATAACACTGATCACGGGCGGGAATCAGTTTGGGAGGTCCTTCACCTGCATTGGACAGTATTTTCGGGTGAAACATGTCAGCGAGTCTCACTACATACATCGACAAATGTACCTGAGGACGCTACGTGTGTTGTTTAAAGAGTTAAAGATGGAGTTACTATGTCCGCACTACCCAGCAGGACAGGGAACTGGATGCTGGAGACCGGGACGATAGAATGAGGGTAGCACTGTCTGGAACGCTGGGAGTATCCATTGGCGGTGAGGCTTTGGAGAGTGACACAGTTGAGACTGACTTTGAGCACGAGTAAGGGATTATTACTGAGAGATGCATGGCCTACGAGTCGGAGAAGAATTGTGTGCCTCGGAATGGATTGATCATTGAATTACATAAGGTTTCGTCAACCACAGCCACAATTGGACACAACGTCTCATTCATTCTCTCTTCAGCGCCTTTCATGATGTCGCCATCACATTCGTTTCTTTGTCTCGTAGACTTGCGGTTGGACCTAGCCATAACGCAATGGTTTATTAGTTCTATGCCCTCAGCTTATCACTGAACTAAACCCTCTGTTTATAAAGACCACAGCGTTGCAATTAGCCGTTGCAAGACAACCAGTATTCGGAACTTCTGTGATATGCTTCCTCCATGCTATGCTAACAACTCGGATGTGAGTGTTCATGGATCTTTTCGTTCAGCCGTGCCTCATTTTGTTCACCGCAGGGGGACACACAGCTCTCAAATGCGGATGCAGGAGGGAGAGTTACCACTATGTGTTCAGATTTCAAGGCTAAGTATGTCCTTTGCTGTGCTTACGGTGATTTCTTGAAACGCGAATTCATCAGAAAATTACATAGTGGAGCTCGGGACACTCCTTGAGGGGCGCCAGATCCAATTTGCAAAGCTCAGGGATCGGTATGGTACAATACTCACACTCGAGCCACTCGCTTCCATGGAAAAAGAACTCCGAATACTCAAATTCTCCCATGAGGAAATTTGTGCAATCAATGCATCGCGTTCAAGCCAGTCACGAGTGGAGACGCTGAGGCTGGAGAACCGGGCCAGGGACTTATGCCCACATGAAGGTACTTAGCAGATGTGGATCGTACATTCGATTTTGAAGTATCACTGAAATGAATGAAAAGAGTATATGCAGCCGGTGGGCCCAGTCTGAGTCGCTGGCAGAGAAACACGGCGCGGATATTGTGTAGGCTACTAGGTCGTCGAACTCTTCCCCGATCCCCATAAGATGAGTAAAGGTATGTGTCCTACCGTCAGATAGTCAGTATGGGCGCGATACATACTCGATGAACCTGAAGCTTGTCTGACGATAGCCGAAATTTTCACAGGGTGACATATTTCTTCCATCAATGTTCACAGAGGAGATTTTTATCCACAAATCCGACTCTGCAGAAAGGATCATAGTGATAGACAAGCTCGGCTGTCAAAAACCAATTGGGGCACTGGCTGGCGCAGTTCACTAGTATATGCCAGCGCCGGCAACATCCGGTGAGTATCACAGGACCTGGTACCAAACGATAGGATCTTCCGTCATTCATATTCTTAGATGTGACCTTCAGCTGGTATGGTGTGATGTTCTGAACTTCCACGGTACAGTAGAAAATACCCAGGGCACTTCCAGATTCCAACTTAGACTGTTATGTGCATCATCGTGTATGTCTGTCAGGCGTTCAAGTTTATACCCGAAAACGCAAAAACAGGGCATAGATGCCGTCACTAAGCATGTCACCACGGACCGCTGATAGAGCACTTGATGTGACTGACATTGGCATAGCAATGGCTTTCACCGCAACTTGAGTGATGATCGTATTTTTTCCTGTTCATCTTGGATTTGATAGGCCTAGGCATAATAGGAGGCGGTCTCATTCGAAATTACCGACTCAGAACCTGCTAAATATATGATGCGGAGGCCTCATCATTATTCAAGCGATCCCCGCCGATGATCGTCCTTGACGACAGCTAGAGGCAAAGCATTTGAATGTCAAATGTAAGGAAATTGGAGTGTACCCGGACCATGACTTGGTCTGTCGGACACTACGACTACTGATGATATGTAATATTAATATGTTACTGATACATGTACTACACTCCTGTTAAAATACGATTTCACACGGTAGTAGATACCGAGTTCCACCAGTTCCGGTACAGCATTGCGATCAGCATGACAGTGCTATGAGGACGATATCACTAAGCAAGCACCGGCAGTGACTCACACTAAGCAAAATTGAGGGTATCCATTGAGTTTTTCGTGTCCCAAACTTTGAAACCAGTGATTCTGCGTTGTTGTTACGGACAATGCTTGGCTCTAGCATCATCCCATCCATAAAATATGCACTGCTGTATTGACCATATAAACCCATCAACCTGATAAGTGGGTTATCTGCGGGCCGTGACTCACTCCTGACTCAGTCTGCTTCAAGTTGAAGTTGAAATCCTCGGCAATCGAGATCATGTCCTCTCAGGTTGCTTTGGAGTATTCTCTCACAATCATCCAGCAAAATAACTATAGGGCTTGTGCGTTCAACATCCACACTTTGCGACTGTGAATTTGTCTCACAGACTTTTCGCAGTTGCTTTACTCACTGCGATCGGATACGATTATGGTATGTTTTCTATACACTGTTTGCATGAGAGCCATAAACTTAAACATCTTGATCAAGTCCTTACCCTGCCGAAAGAAGTACGTACTACTCATATACTCTCTGTTGTGTATCGAACTATTTTACCGACAATCTAATGAAGATAGAGTACATCTGGGTGAGGTCACATTTCGCACCCCTGAACTAAGGCACTCCTGATGGTTCAGCAGAGCAAGCAGTGGACTTGGGTGTCAGCATTGTTCGTGCTTGTGCGTATCGGATTCCGATTCACGAGTACATCTTCTAACTGATCTCAGGTTCGTTATTGTGGCTTGTATAACTTGGTGTAAGTACATAATGGTTGAAGGAGGTATTGAACGGCGTCAAATGCTAAACACGGTGCTTCATCAGAATATGTGCCTTCTGTAAGTCTAATACACGCAATTTGTGACGCAAAGAATTTGAGGTCAAGCTCATCCCGCAAAAAGACCAAGTCACCTTCATCCCCGGCTCTGCAAAGGTATATATACCCCTGCATATGAATAACTAATGGATCCTCTGACATACAGCGCTGTGTAATCATAGACGTACGTACCCGGTCGTTCTCCTCCAGCCTACTATGTCTCCTGCTCGAAGCTGATATCTAGTTGACAGTTGTGAGTAACACACACAACGCTTCTCCCATTTTACTCAAGGAAATTCGAAGGTGATATATTGAAAATTATCGAACGTTGGACGTACATACTATTTCTCGGTGCAGCTGACTGTAAGTGGCCGACCCAACCTGATCTGAATATGGATTTCCGATGATGATTACAGTCATAATGATCCTGCGCGTGTGGGCAATGTACGATAAATCAAGGTTAATTCTCAATATGCTTCTTGCCTTATTCTCCGTCGAGATTATCTCTGTCGTCGTGGCTGCGGCAGCCTATAGCGACCCGAAGAACGTTATTGGTAAGTCAATACTCGTTCGAATGTATCTTACACTGTATAAACCGGCGGCTAGGGGTCATTATCCAAGTGCTGGATTATTCCTTTTGCTCAGTCCAGTTTACACCACTCATTTGGGGAGAAGTGACTGCCGTTTTGCAAATTGCGTTCAGTCTAGTGCTATGCGTACTTGCGATCGTTCAGTTCGTGCGGCAGTCACTTCAAATGCACGCTGTGACAAGACGGTGGCAACTCAACCGCTACATCAACCTGCTCATCAAGGAGGGAATCGTCTATTTCTTTGCGTACGTTTCCCCGCCCTCCCATCACTGTTGGCCCAAGCCAACAAAAGCATCCATTACTTATTCGGATGATGCTAACGGTACACTTTTCCAATACAGCATCTTCCTGCTGAACAGCATCAGCCTACTCACGGACTGGCAAGACATCCCAACCAATAGCTGGCAGTCAACAGTTCGGTCGATCGTGGAAAATGTGCCCGCATACACGCTAGCCCCTCGGTTCATTATCAGCATACGAGAGCTATATGCGCGTGATCTTCAAGGGCGGCAAGGAGGCGGGATCGATACCGGGTTTGGTATGTCGACGTTTTCTAGCAACGGTGCCGCCGAAGCGCCTATCTTGTTCAGATATGGCATACAGAGCCGGAGCGAAGAGCCCAAAGGTGATGAAGATAATGAGTCAGAGAGCAATGGAGAGGTCACGAGATGTGTTTAATCAATAAGAGGGGTGAAACGGTGACTCTTTGCATTATCAAGTAGGCTTGTCTACTTCTTCCTAGCTTTAGGTCACTTGATTAATGGGACGCGGATCGTAACTTATAACAACCACTTGAGAACGTCGTTACATTGCTCGCCAACATACACAACATAAGAGTTATGCATGACGCCACCAGCACTTGGGACGATCATGACATTGGTGGCTTTCCGCACAGGTTGGCGTCGTCCTTGATACAATGAGACTCAAATTACATGGTACTCACCTTTCCAGCTCGTGTAGATAGAATACAGGGAGGATACCAGTCTCCGGTCACCATATGAAACGCAAGCGTACGCCAAAGTTTGAATGGTCAAGCTTGAGGCATAATAAGGGTTGGTACCACCATACGTACACCTTTGGGGAGGACTGCTGCCTGCTTTCTCCGAAAACAGGTTTAAAAAAGAACCTTTTTTTGTCAAATGGATTTGTAATATAGCTAAGAGGACTAACGCGAAGACTATTTACCTCGCACTCTGCAAGGTATATATGATCACGGACGCCAGTTCATTCAGTTGCTAGCGAACATTAATATCGACCGCACTTCCTTGATTGACGCTCCTGTCTGGTCCAGCACTCGACACGTACGGCGGTCCAGGTAAGACACATCTACTTTAATGCTGAGATCGTCCCAACCACGAAGGCCACACGCACCCCTTCGTTATCTAGCATATCTTCTACCACGTACATTCTGGCAGGGGGTATCTGTCGAACCCCTTCGCCGTGTTCCCCCTCGTAATTCCTTACTCGGCAGATGGTGATGCGACCACTCCTCTGATCGTTGTGTCTACGCGCTGTCACGTTCATGGACGAATCGAGAGGTGTATCGTCAGTACAGCAATTGGATCTAGAGCATACACTCTCGACGCCACTCTGGGGGCGATTCGCTTGCGTGCCATTTGAAGAGTTGAAGATGGTATGATTGTATCTGTGCTACACAGGGCAGGGAACGGAGTAGTGAAGGCAGGGATGGGACGAGAGGAATTAGTTCCATCCAGACCTTTGGGGGTATTCCTTGGTAGGTAAGCTGAGGAGAGCAGTGGCACTGAATGCGAGCGAAGTGAGATACACGACACGTGAGTGAAAGACCAACCGAGCACGAGTATGGCGCGGGTTAACCTGGCGCAGAGAGTGAGGGAAACATGAAGACAGTTGGGGAAAGTGAGATCTGCATGCGGAATGGACTTTGAACGTGTTAGTACCATCAAAAGGGAAATGACATACTACTTCGACACCTTTACGGGCGCGACGACCCAATTCAACTGAGACGACGAAATGTGGTCACTGGCACCACTTGCATTCACCTGCGAGACAATCAACACTAATCAGATCGGCCAAGGCACAGATGCTTCGACCTTCCAGATAGATCAGGTCAAACACGGCGGGTGAACTCGGTTACATCGTGTGTGTGGTGCAGGGGGTACGCGTCGAATTGGCCACGGATGACACGGTATTTGGGCGGGACAACAGGCGCAGATGAAGTGTAGACAGCAGAGACCCATGCACATCGAACTTGAAGAAGACCAGCGGATGTGAGGGCCGATGCAATTTTCTGGTATAAGAACTGAGCTAAGGGTGTGGATAACCAAGTCCTCGTTAGGGTGGGCGGAAAGAACGAGTGAGTGAGAAAGATGATGTTGGTCGCAAAACTGTGAAGGGACGTGCCAAAGACTGACTGTCTGCGTGAGTCGCACGCTCGTGTGTCTGGTGAGTGAAGAGGTGTATATAGGCAGTCCATGTGGCTATATACAATATTGCTATGGACAAGGGAGAGCTAGCTGAGTCTGTATGTGGGATTGGGCAAACCCGAAGGGTTTGGGCCGAAGGCGGACCCGATCTGTGGATGGCGAGGTGAGCTGTGGGCTGGGCTGGGCCACTCCAGTTCAGCTTGTGACTCCACAGGGGAAACGAGTGACAAGCGTCCGGCGAGAGCTGTGTGAGTGTGCTGCGGTGATCGACGGAAAAACTGAGAGGGAGCGGTGGGTGGGGGACGAAAAAGAGCAGAGCAGGAGCGTGCTGCTGGAGCGGAAGAGGTGGCGGTAAGGAGAAAAACGTGCGCCACCTCGCTTCGCTCTCGCGCAGACTAAACCCTGCGCCGCCTCGTGCCTCGGCTTACGTAGGCTACCCTCAGGGATGTTCAATTGGAGTTTGACGCGTCACGCGTGACATACGACGAACGAGTCACGCAAGTGAATTGATCTGAATGTCTGAAGAGATGTCCTCTCGTACTCGCACTCACAATTTCATTCATGCAAATTTATCTTAGAATCCAAGGTCAATCTTCGCACATTCAAATCTGAGTTGTTTTGCAACAGGTTTATGCTGTACAAAACAGTATGGCGTGTCCTCATTAACATTACTTGAGCTTTCAGCACCGCCCTGCACAGGCCCAAGGTTATCCTCGTGTAGGCCGCATTGACAGTCATAAGCTCTGATTTACTGGATTGTGTTCAGCTCCCGCGCTTCGCTCTTGAAACCTGATCACCACCCGTATTGAACCTTTAGCCTAGCAGGATGCCCGCTGCGGGCCCTTTGGAGGTCCATTGCCAGCAGGCTCTCAAGGATATTATAACCATCTCGCAACGGATCAACTGTTCTGCACTAATATGTGCAAATAACCAAGATTCTCAGTATCTCGACCATATTGCAACACTTCGCCGGCAACTGGGCACAATCCGGGGACGCGCCGAAGTCTTCCTGGAAGTTATCACCCTCCAAAATCGCAACATCGATGAACGGACCATCACTTGGCTATTCAGCGGAGGGCTACCCACGTGTTTGGATAAGTTGAAGGAGATGGATGACATGTTCGCCTCACTTCGGCCAGCAGCGATACCTACCACAGCTCTCAAACCGGACGCAAACAACATCACGAGAGCAATGGCCCTCTTCGAACAACACAAGGATTTATTTTCTTTCTTGCTTACTCCGTGAGTTCTGGAGCAGCTGGTCGAGGTCGTCACTGATTTGGCCACTCAGTAATCTTGAGAGACATCCTCAACAATCATCGCAACTACCTCAGCCCGATACCTATCTCAATGCAGAAGAAACATTTCAGGATGTTCAGGAAATTACGGTTCGAAGCAGGTATTTCTCACGATGTTTCATTTGGAATGTGTATTCTCTGAATACCACCACAATACCACGGAGAGCAGTCGCGGACACAGCGAGAATTTGTCCCAGTCAAAAGCAGACCAGGAAGTAACAAGAAAGAGGGCGTTTCTCAGTATGCGTACCAGACCTCTGCTTACTGACAAGCTACTGATAACCACGTCGGTCAGACCAGAAGCTGGATGACGTCTCACGATGGCTCGCTGCCCTAGACTGTACAGATAAGCATAACGACACACTCAAACAACGTCAGCAAGGCACGTGTATGTGGTTCCCCGGCATCGGCGCATTCAAGGCGTGGAGGTCTGGTAGTGGTTCGTTCTTGTGGGTGCACGGCAGAGGTGTGGCTGTCGATTCTTCATTGGTCCACCGCTGATGTTGTGTATTCCTTGATAAAATTACAGGTGGTTGCGGAAAGTCGGTGCTAATGTGAGTGTGATTATTGCTATGGCCATCCCGGCCCTCACCTTGGTAGTGCATCTACAATTGAGCACCTGAGGAGCACGCTAGAAGATAGAGATGTGCTCGCATACTATTACTGTGATTTTCGGAACGAGCGCTCAACTAGTCCCACTGAGATGATGCGCTCCCTCCTCTCTCAACTGTTTCGCTGCTTTCGCGACTGCGATGTTGAAGCTGGAGCGCTTCCAAATGGAATTCTCGAGGATAAGAGCAATGGTTCCTTGACGCTCAATGACCTCAATAAAATGACACACTTGGTGTTACGCGCGGCTGGCCGTTTTCCTCGCCCGCCTATGGTATTGATCGATGCGCTCGATGAGTGTGTGGAGGCCGAGAAGCTTCTACCGGCTCTCTCCATGCTGATTCACCCCGACATTCGGCTCCTTGTTACAAGCCGTCCACTAAAGGT
>JBBPUM010000260.1:0-21074 GCA_038094695.1 Chiua aff. virens
ACCACTCCCCGAAACCCTCCTCCCCCGCGATATCAGCAAAGATTTCGCTCGCAATAAGCTCGAGAAACTTGGCTGGAAAGAGTTTACAGTCGTTCTCTGGCTCGAGCACCTTTCAGATCCATCCACTATATCTGTGAACCAGCAATACGACTTTACACGATCAAGAGATTGGGCGGAGCGTGTCCTAGCCATCTGTGCAGTAGTGTGGCCTTCTTTGTCGGAGAAGATGCGCAACGACGTGAAGGACATGCTCGAAGCAAGGCACTGTATTCCAACCGCTGAATCCTTGTCTCCACCAGGTGGAACATACCTGCCCGATGTGAATCACCGTCTATCCGGAGGCTTTAACCTACCCGTCGTCCAATTCAAAAAGATTCAAATTGACACAGCGATGAGAAACTTCCTCTCGTTCATTGGAGTTCAAACGCACACACCACTGAAACTAGTTTGGGTAAGGTAAGGTGATGTCGTAACGTTCTATGTGCGCGCTCGCTCATCATGCTGTGTAAACGCTCAGACAGGTTGATAATGGCAAATGGAGCGTATACGACTTCATCCATTATGTCGTCCAAACATCCTACACAGCGTATGATTTCCAGCAATTGAAGGAATGTGAAATATTCCCGAACGACTCAGAGGGGTCTGAGAAAAGCTCCACGGCGTGCCACTCTCGCGCAGACGAGCTTTATCCTCCAGTTGAGGAGTTCCGAAGACTCGGATTGCGAGTGATCAAATGGGGTCAACCTCAATGGGCGGATGAGTCAAAAGAAGGCGAGACATACTATTTACTACCATATACCTTGCTCACACTCTTTCCTTGCAGCGGAATTCATGTATCGTCTGGGCTTGCGTTATTACCCACCTCTTGAGACGATCATAGAACTTTGTTCGTCACAAAGTGAAGCAGGGGGGATAGCGTTCGAGTATCTGTGCACAAACCTCGGCTCGAGATACTCGGACTACAGACCAAACGACTTTCGAGAACAGGCGTTCGTACCCGCAGAGATCGAGGGCGACGATAAGTATGTTTTAAGGAAGCTGGGAGAGGTCTGATGACGTTTCGCTGCCGTTTAGCAATTCACCTAACTTTATTTCAGGTGTTCTCGGGTAGTGAATGGAAGCAACTCGGCTTTGCTGTAGTGCCGGATCGCTATCGTGATATGCCTCTCGCTCGCCTCGGCGTGCAAAAGGATCCACCATCCTCAATGCTAATCAGCTCGTTGGAACCACCCAAGAAAGAGATCGCTCTCAAATGGTTAGAGGTGCTATCGAAGCATATCTCCAGTCCGTAGCCGCCCCTGTTTTCCTCACTTTACTCTGAACCATTCGTTTCCAGTTTTTACCCAGACAGAGCTTAAGAAACTCTCCACATTAGATATAGTACCAACTGGTCCTCCAGGGAAGCAGGAACTTCGCTCTCCAAAGAGGTGCTATCTTGGGAAACCCTTGAACTATGGGTTCTACTCGTCGATATTTGACTTCGTGGATTTTGACCCTGACGTGATCCACTTTCTGCGGACTTGCGGATCAAAGGATGGACCATCCATCACGGACGTTGCTGATGCACTGATTGCTGACCCACAACGATTTTATCATCTCGCGAAAAAAGACCGGTACGGATTGTTCATTCATCGTGACATTCTACTCTGACTCATTAATCACGCGCGAAGCTTCTTGGCAGAATTGCGCCAGCTTGCCCACCACAACAATCACTTTCCCTGTGACACTATGTACAAACTGTGTTGCAAACCCACACTGCTTGGGGAGAAACGCGAGAGAGCTGATGGTCAAGGACAATGGAAATACCACTACGAGCTGCAGAAGCCGGAAGATATCGTCATTGCGGATGACGATAACGACTATCAACTATTTGCTGAGCATATCTTCGTGGCACCACGGGATGATGAACCGCTCCAGGGTGTGTATTTATGTCGGCGCTTGGTCGGTTTACCTAATGGGTCTCACAAGCTTTCTATGAGTCTCTTGGATGCGAGCGATTGAGTAAATTGGTATATGAGCAGAGAAGGCGCGAAAATCTCGAGGAAGTCGCAGACCCGGAAACTTGGTCTCGGATGGAGGTCCGAAACTTGATTCAACAGAGGCTCCCTCTGTTCCTTCAGAAGTGTACCCACGCGGGGCCAAATATCGATTGGCTACATGACTTCAACATCAGGGTCTGGAAGACGCTCTCAGCTCCCAAGGTTTTCCGCCTCAGGAGACGTGACCCCATCATTCGACAGCAGGATGTATGGGCTGTCATGCCAATGGTGCATGATAGCGATTCGGAACAAGCTGAATTGTGGCTGTCTGCTAAGGCACCGAAAGATATGTACCAGTGAGTTTCGAACCTCCTTACGGCCACATTGTTTCTCTTATCCGTGTGGGTTTACTTTAAGGTTAGCAACGTGTCTTTGTCGGAAACTGTTTGGCACAGCGAAAGATAAGGACACCTTTTTTCTCGAAAGTATTCTTTCTGCGGAACCGGAGGTATTAGAAGGGCGAGGCTTCATTGGTTAGTCCATCTGTTCAGATAAAGTTTGTCCTCATAATTTGTCGCCAGTTGATCCTGCCGCCCACCAAGTTCACACAGGAAAAAAGGGTCATCCACCCGGAGTAACCCCATCTCTGGCCAGAGCCGCGACTGACCCAGACAGAACTGCACCTTGTATCAACCCGGTGGAAGGTGGTGGTGCTGTAACAGGAATCTTCACGCGTTCGCTCCATGCCATTGGAGACACTGTGTCAGGGGTATTACGCGAAGGAGTGATGCCCTGGAAAACGAAGTAAGTTCCATCCATGAGGCGAGCCTCATGTAGTTCATTTTCTCTAGGAATTCAACTCAGCTGATCACTCGAGATGATATTGGTAAGTAGCGAGTCATGATTAGGCTTCTTGCTGACTCGATGTGTCGCAGAAAACAAGATAGCGGCAGCAATCAAGGCGTGCCATGCCGGAAATGGGAAGCCGCTCGGCAGCAGCCCTGGAACGAGTCAGTTCAATAGTAATTACTGCGAGGTTGAACGGCCGGGAGAAGATTTGAAGTTCATTAGTAAGCTTGGTGTTTTCTGCAGGGACTCGTTCTCGCTACTCACCAGTGTCCAGGACGAGTAGCTGGGATAGAGATCCACTTACCCCAAGGTAATCGCATCATGAACCAACGCTAGCGGTCGGCAATACTCATCTCGCAATAAAATAGGTGGATATTGCATGGATTTGGCCAGGCACGAGTCTCTGGCCCGTTTCATACAAATTATCACTCCCATTGTTCAAGTATTTGGACTCTCCACCGAGTCACTGCGAATTTTCAGTGACAATACTCCTGGACGTATTGCATTCAACCGAGATGGACGACTCTTTGTTAATCTGTTACATTTCGAGAAATGGCGTAAGTGCGACCTGATTCACCCATTCGAACCTTTCTGATGCGAATCACGCCCGGTAGATGATCAAGCTATCGCAAAGGGCGATCGTCAACAGTGCCAGCTTTCCTGGTTCGTCTGTCTCGGCTTTGTGGCATGAACCTGATTTTGACGAATGGGACTTTTGACACTAGGTTTTTGACTCTTACCCACGAGATTGCCCATAACATCAACCATTCCCATAATGCTGAACACGAGTTCTGGTTCTCAGAGATATGCGAAGCCTTCTTTATCACATTTGCACAAGAAGTACTGTTCAAATGACGCTCGGATGTTAAAACCTAGAAATTGTATACTAATGCATTGAAATGGTTTACCTTACTCAAGTCCGGTCGTGTCTGGAATTTTACATGCGTAATCAATCCTGATACATTGAATTTCGATTCCACTCTCGAAGGTGACCAGCATAAAACTTCGATTATCATGGCGGCCATCATTGGTGACGTGGTCTGTATACTTAAGACAACACTCGCAGTTGAAGCGTGACGGATTGATTGGTTGGTTGTCGCAAGGTCTTACAATATACTACACCAGTAATCGAGAGCGGAAACAGTGGAAGACATGATAAACGCAATTCGATAGCATAAATGTAGCATATAACAGCTAAATTACAACGTTTCGTGTACATTAGTTGACCAGCTGGTAATCGAACAAGAGCATGTATATAGATCTGTACCTGTATAGAAGCATTAAGTACTTCTCTCACTTCCACATCCTGGAGAACCATGCGCCGCGTTTCGCCCTCTGGCAGAGTGTGAAGAGAGGGGTGAAGCAATATTCACCCGTTTTGTCAAAAGCTCTGCGTAGCAGAGCACTCTCGCCATTGGTCCACCATCCAAATTCTCTGCTGAAGGTCACAGAAAGACTTTCTCCAGCTGCGAAAGGGCCAGATGAGCGGCAACACAGCGAAACATGGAAAGGACTAAACCCACAGTTATTGGAAAGATACATCAAGTATGCGGGGCATGAGAGAGCACTCATGACAACTTTCTTGTCTTTCAAGTGTTCGACTTGAAGGATCTTTGTTTGCACAAGCTTTGGGATGAATACTGTACGGGGTGTGTGAAGGATGATGAGCGTGCCACGTTTGCCGCTCTGGAACTGCCAAGTCCACCTCATGGAGGCTGATGCAATTCCAGGAATCTGTCTGGGAAAACATATTTAGGACAGGCTGTAGCCAAAGGATTGTTTACCACGATGCCATACTTACACGCCTTGACCAACATTGAGATCCATTTTCTCTGTATCCGTCGAAGCGACAACATAGTCCTGCTCGGTTTCGCCCAGCTCCACTGGGTAGATGTCGAGATCGAGGCTAACGCAACTGTCGTCGAGGTATCTCTGGAAACCAGGATCGTAGATGTTTCCTTCTACGACGAGTTCGCCATTGTCATCGAGCTCTCCGTAATCTCCAACCTATGGGTAAGGGCAGGAGGTAGTGTATTAGTGCGAATGACCATCAACAGGTGCGGTAGGAACGACTCGCCTTGACAGGAATGAGATGGTCCAAGTTGGCCCATTTACCAGAAAATTGCCGAACAAGGTCAGCTAACTTCCTGGTAATATCTGAGGGAAGGGAGCGTCTCTGTAATGCGATACGGAGGCAGTTCGAGTGCGCAGCCTTGTCTGGATTATTGCTGGGGGTAAAATGCAATATTTGCTCGAGCATTGCAATATGGTGATCAAGGTCGGCGAAGTCGTTAAGATTGCGGCGTGCATCAAAGCGTTTTAGTAGCGCAGCACTCAGGGAATGGAGGTAAGGTATTTTAATATCCGGTCCCTCACTCGAAATGATCTGCAAGATTTCCTCAAGTACCATGATGTGGCGATCAAGGTCGGTGAGGTCACTAAATAAATCAAAGCGCCTGAGCAGTGCAATGCTCAGGGATTGGAGATGTGGTACTTTATCAGGGTGATCGCGGGAAATGAGTTGTGAGGCTTCTTCACTGAGTTGGACGGAGCGATTTAGATCGGAGAGGTCAGTGGTGGGGTCGGTATTCTGTGTAAAGCGTCGCAAGAGTGCAACACCAAAAGTATTGAGGCATGCAGCCCTCTCGACATGACCCTTTGGTAGGAGCCGCTCGGCCTTCACGATGATCTCAATGGATTTATTGAGATCGCTGAGGTCTCTTGACTCGGAGTCCTTGCGCTGCTCGAACCGTGTAAGCAATGCCGTGCTGAGACTGATGAGGAAAGTAGCTTCATCAGGATGTCGTGGTGGGGTGAGACGTATAGCTTCTTCGTGTACCACGACCGATTTGTCGACGTAACTAAGGTCGCCAAGGTCAATGCGATGTTGAGAGAGTACGCGTAACGCAATTCCAAGATTGATCAACCTGTGCGGCTTGTCGAAATAACCATCTGGGCAATCGCGAACGGCGGTATTCAATTCCTCGAGTAGCTTGTCAAGGTCCTCAAAGTTTCTCGAGCGCACAAATTTGAGTCGTTTATATGTCTGGAGGACCAGATTCCTCGCTTGTTGAGCGTGACTGTCTATTGGACATGAGTGTTTGATTGCCTCCATCAACTCCTCGATCTTAAGGTCGGGAAACTCTTCACAACCCTGTCTTCCATAACGATACAAAAGGGCCTGAGCAAGGTAAAGTGATATTGCTGGTATATCGGCGTGACCAGCGGGAAGCAAGTCTAATACTTCCTGGTAAGGGGAGATGACAGACGAGTAGATGTCAGAATATGTTCCATCCAATATGTGTTTGTTCAGATGCGCCGTGGTGAGGTTAACTATTGCGGTAGCGTATCCATGATCTTGGCGAGAAAGGTATTTGAGAGCACGTTCGAAATGCTCTATAGCTGCAATAATATCTTCACTCTTGTAGTCCTGGTAGTAGCGAAGGAGAGCCTCATGTCCTGAATCTGTGCTATTCGTCACCATGTGGGACGGTTCCTCAGAGGACTAAAATCGGTACATGATCATCAAAGACAATGTGAATGACAGTGTTTGCGACTTACTCGATCGGAATTATGCTCTGAACGAACGTTCAAATAATCGACCCGGCGTTGACCAAGAGTAAGGAAGAATTGGGGAGATGAAGATCCAGGTTCTCCCGAAAAGACGTTGAATACTAGTGGTCTTTAATAAAGGCTACCCCACTAAAACTGCAGTACTTACTGTGGTGCGTTTTGTCAGGTAAGTCTTGTACATCAACCTCGACAGTGTGGAGGACCGCCCTGCCACCCAGCTTCGGATCAGACCCAAACATAACATACAGCGATAGTCGAGTCTTCTCAGATGTACCAGACCTTTGAATGATGAGCACATCCCTTCAAATAGGTGGATCGAGACCTCACAGAGGAAGTTCCTCGATCCACTCGATAATTGAGCTGTTGACTGGGGCAAACTTTGTTGTCGTTTTCCATTCTACATTATTCAGTTGGATGTAGAACCCAAAAGGCATTCGCTTGAGGCCGGATAAAGCATTTCCAACTCGTAGAGCTGTAGCAAGGTCTTAGGCTCGTACAGAACCATGTGTTCGATTACTCACACTTGATAACTGTCATTGTTGGTGACAAAACAGGTTTCTCCGGCGAAGGGCAGGACCTTTTTGAAATGAGGACACCTAGTCGACCCCGAAAGAAAGCATACGCACAATTTATTTCGCAGAGAAACTATGCCTAGGAAATCAATTTAAAAATGTCAGCGTGAAGCGGTGATACAGACATTTCGACAACTCACCATTGCCATGCGTCAATACTGCACCTGATTTTTGCAACCTTTCTACGATGCGGTCCACTTGCACCAGGACTTCACATGACTGGTCCCCCTATAGTATCGTGAGTGTGTAAACAAATGAGATGTGTTGTGTCAAACCTGGTCGAGCATATGCGTCCACTCATCGTCGTGTGCGACCACGATTTCAGCGGTAGGGATCTGAAACAAAACTCACTACTTAGCGATGCGTTCATATTTCCTGACACGAACCTTTTCCAACAAGCGACGTTGTGCTTCATCGACGAAATCAAAGGGCTGGTCAACTTTTAAGTTACGGTAAATTGGGAGGGATCGTAGGATGAGACTGACACGAATGGACATTGGTTCATGCCGAACCTCCACAATCCTATTGCGGCGCAAGCAGTTCATGAAAGCCCAAAGTGAAGAAAGACAGGTGCGATTCTTCTCTTCTGGGGTATCTTTTTTTGTGACCCGGAAACCTCTCAGGAAGATGGTCTGATTAGGTACACTTCCCTCAGGCTCGCTATGGCCGGCAGGAAAAATATTGCCGTTGTCTGCATTCCACGAGTATTTCTCCAGGGGAAGGAAATTGCTCTGTAATGTCGCGGTGATCCTTTCTGGAGGGTCGTCGAAATATCCCAGTGACCACGAGCGAGCCTTATACAACCCGGTAATAAGTATGACGGACTTGAACGGAGTCATCATACACCATTCGTATCCATGTTCTTCGGCAGTTTTACGGAACTTCTCCATCGCCATATCTTGGAGGTTTTCAAAATGGGCACCAGACGGCAAGATGAGGATGGCACCGAGTGAACTGTTGGAACGAAACACACGTGGTGCACTTAGAGTACGATGAGTCTTTCCACTGCGTAAGGTTCAACTGGACTTCAATACCTCGGATTGTCACAGTGGTCCTCGGTAATACTTGGGGATTTAATGACCATAGGAGAGGGAATCGCATGAGGATTGGTTTCAATGTCTGACGTCTCTTTAAGCTCGATATTTTGAAAGTTTGGGGCAACATAGGTGTTGATTTTGGCGTCGGGTTTGCAGCATATGTTGCAACAGACGTAGAATGTACCGTCGGGTTTCACATAACCAACATCGCCTATTTTGAGCCCTTCTCGTTTGTAACTCTCACCCAAGGTCGAGCTTGGCGTAGGCGACAACAAGGGATAACCGTAGCGGTCCCTGCAATGAAGGAGACTCTCCGCATATAAGCACTGTGGGGAGCGGCGGGGAGGTGCATTTGCCTTCATTACCACGGATTCTTTGCCAGCAAGGAGATGATGAATGTAGTCGGATTGCTGCAAGGGGAGCAAGAGAATTTGCCATGAGGCGACTCACAGGCAGCTTCGTCATCCAAGGGTCCGAGTAAGACTGAGATGACCCTAACCCTAATTACATGTAAACGCCATACAAACAAACGTTGGGACTGGTTTATTGTGAACTGTGGCGAGGTAGAACCTGAATCAGAGATCTGGACGGACAGAGAGCACGAACAGTGGAAAAGCTCCCGCGGGGACTCGCCGAGCTCAGGCCAGACTCCGCAACCTGGCCACTAGATGATACGTAGGTCGATAACACCCCACCTGATATCATTGGTCGACGTGTTCTCCAAGCATACTATCCACTATCCATCCGAATAAAATGCTAACAGAGTATAGTACCAGCACACTCACTCTAAGGTAACACAAACGCCATCCGTCCCTCAGCCTTCACACCGCACGTTCAACACCCATCTTCACCCTCCCATCAAAGATCAACTTGATATGCCCATGTTCAATCAGTATGGCATGCCACCAAATCCCACCAGCTTCTCTCCCATCAATACCAGCGACAGCTGACCATAGCATGCACCAGGTCAGAAACCAAGGACTCTCTGGATAACTGCGAGTTTAGCGATACTCCATCGACTGACTCGCGTCAAGCACTGTCAACGTCAACATATTGGTGTGTATTTTTGTGGTTGCAAGAACATTGCCCGGGCCGACCAGCGCGATGAGCATGTTGCGTGGTAGACCGACAGAAGAGCCTGAAATTCATTGTGAAGAATAAACACAGCTAGCCTCTTCGACGCCACTATACACTTCTCCCGTCCAAGAGCGATGGATTCGCCCTTCTTCCAAGTTAGTACACCTTGAAAAATGCCTGAAGACTGGCCCTGGTGAGACACCGTTGATCAAGTTCAACGATTTCTGGCTATCCAACATCATGAATCCGCTCGGTCAGCAACTAGACTGTGGACACGATCATCTCACATACCTGCCTCGTCTACCTATGCTCGGCTGCAACGGACAACCTTGTCTAGAGCGCGTATTTGTGATCTTGACCATGATGGACTACCTCTGTGCAAACTATGTCGAATAAGTACCGAACATCGACCATACAGAAGTGACGAGTCCTGGCGAGAACGTAAGATACTCGCAGGACGATCTCAGAATCTTCCCTCTCCAGGGAAGTGGCCTGGATGATACAATGTATCACTTAGATTCAAATACGAGACCTGTGAAGCTTACTTTGTCGCATTCGCACGAAAATTACTGCCCAATTACTCTTCACGTCTTGGACATGCTGCTGTATGACAGTTTGGATCGTCTTCTATGATGTAAACAGGCCCTCTGAAGTCGGAGAGTCGTCAGTTATATTCCAATGGATCGTTTTTTGGACACAGGTGGGAACGTGTGAGGGAAACTCACCGATTGCTACAAAGTGTTCCAAGCCTGGTCAACAGTGGTTGTGAATACAACCAATTTAGCGACAAGCTAGAGTGAGAGCATCCAGCGGGTCCGAGTGGTATGTATTCGAAATGGACGCCACTGCCAGGCACTAGACGCTCGGAGGAGTTACGGCATCCTGCATCATGGCGTAAAATTGAATCACTTGAGCCCACGCCGTAACCATGTTGCACTCATTGGTGGCCTTCCTCCTCCTCTTTGCGATACCTTTTTATTTTTTCCAGTTTGCTGGCAAGATGACCCAACTTTTAGGATGGACGAGTCGAACCTTAAGTGCTGCGGGTAACATCTTCGTTTTGTTTAGGACCAATCACCTACTGACTGCAACCACCTGTGTCGCTGTATAGTAAGTGCTCAGTGACCCACAGACGACTCTGAACCGGATGCCAGTGGGAGACTAACCATGATGTATCAGCGTTCTAAAGATGGTATGTGCTTGTTAAGATCGATGGTTCCGTTGTAACACAATTCAAACTTAAAGCGCGTGCAAGTACCTTTATGCTGTCTCAGGTCGATGCGAAAGGGCCTGTATCGTCACTAGCATTGCTTCCTGGTGGGGAACGGGTGGCTGTGGCTTTCAAGGGCGACAGTAAGCTCTACATATGGAGAAGGACCGGGGCCGACTGGATCCCTGTTGGCCCACCGTTGGAGCAACGTGCCATTGTGACAGCCATAGCTACTTCCAGTGATGGAAAGTGGGTCGTGAGCGGCGGAGAAGATGGGAGAGTGGCATTATGGGACGTGGAGACTGTTCAGGACGCACCAGGGAATTTGGCAAGCGAGGGCCACAAGAAGGGGATCGCATCGCTAGATATAACTTCAGAATCGTCGCGCGCTGCAAGCGGGTCAAATGATGGGTTAGTCATTGTCTGGTGTATGAAGGAAATGAAACGGCTTCTAGGACCTTTAAGACCTCCGAACTCGCTGACGCCAGTATCGTCGGTCAAGTTTTCTCCTCAAGGTGGTCGCCTTGCAGTTGGCTACTTTCACATCGGCCAAGACGGCTGCGCAGTTCGGATTTGGAACGCTCGCTCGGGGGATTTGCTGGTGTCTGTCCCGACCGAAAATCAATCGATATGGACGCTTGCTTGGTCCCCCGATGGTCACCGCCTCTTCACCGGAGGCTCAAGAGGCTCGATCAGAGTCTTTGATGTCTCGACCCAACAATTTTCCCTTGTAGCAAACACTCAGCCAACTCCTATCACTTTTCTCTGCGTCTCCAACGATGGTCGACATATTATCTCTGCGTCGTCGGAGGGATGCACCATCGATGTTTGGAGTGTACTGGCCCGGGACATTCCCACGTCCAATCCCCTCCGTTCGTTTCGCCGTTGTGATGTATCCACCTCCGCCATGTCCCCAGACAGCAATTTCTTCATCCATGGAGGAGAGGATTGCTTGAGATTCACTCTCCGGAATGTTTCGGATGTCGTTGAGGATTCAGTTACGTCCACGTAGGTTGGCTACACTTGGCGTTTCTGGTTTTGCTGTTCTCATCTCTCTTTGCTCTCTTTGTTGCAAGGCAGCAGCAACTTTTCAGACCATTTTTTCCCTTCATCGGACGTCCAGGACGGCCCATGGATAACGTACGAACTAAGGAGATGCAGGAAGCCCAGACCACGTCACTGTCGAACGGCAGTAAGGATCAGCATGGTTCGGGGTGTAGGGCATCTGAGGATGATGAAAAGAGTGGGGTACGTTGACCAATTGCCCATAATATCCCCGTGAATTGATCGTCCTCGCTAAAGGAGACAAATCCTCCCTTCACGATGCGGTCTTGCATCACGGATGGCGTTGCATTGCGTCAGCAAGCAAGACTCTGGGAAGCGACAACTAAGTTTGAGCTCCATGTCAAAACTTTTGTCAAGTGGGATGAGGTGTGTCGCTTTGTTTGCAGACCTCGGTGCAACGCTGAACTCGCGCACGTTTAGTCCGTGATCACAAATTGCAACCAAAACTATAAAGCTGATATCCATGGCGCTCCGACGGACGATCCATTGATACAGGTAAGCACTCTTCGAAATCCGTGTAAACTGAAGAACTATTATTGAAATCAGTGCAGTTGCAGAACCATCTTATCTCTGCAGGACATTGCATAGCTCGTAGTACTTATCAGGAAGCACTCAATCACTTAGACACTGTCTCCAACTTTGATCAGTTTCACCAAGTCTCTGAACAGAGGAGTAGTCGCCTTGTGAGTTACTTCGTGTTGCTCCCCAGACATTTCTTAACGCTCTTTGAAAGATCTTTGATTGGGACCTTGATGGTTTGATGCTTGCGATTCATTCGCTCAGGTATCAAACCTTGTTTGCGTCAGGTTTTGCGCCAACGGTCAAAAGTGAGTGTTTGGCGAAGGAAACCAACCTTAGCGAAGAGATGGAGGCAATAAGGGAACAACTTAGCGTGCTTTGTGGTACGTGTTTACTTCTTGTAATTCCCACTAGAGCGACAATTTTGTTGACTTCAGAGATGTTCGGTGATCGCACGTTGTGTCACGGGGAGTGTGGGAAGGCAGTTGATTGGTACACCGAGGCGCTGGCCCTCGTCGGTTGTTATTCAGGTGAATGTTGTTGTGCTCATTTCATGGGGTAAAATGAATTAATTTGTACCAAAAGGTGGCCTACTACTTGAGACATCTGGTGGTGGAGACGTGCAAGCTGATGTGACGAATGAGCCGATGGAAGATAGGTTGGCTGAGTTCTCCCAGTGTCGTCCGCGAGTCCCTCGTCTTCTGCTGAAGCGCAGCATAGGAAAAGTGACCATCGAAAAATACAAGGATGCCTTGAGGGATGCAGAGGCAGTACGTTCGTCATCCTTGCTCTCCTCCGGCATTGACTATCTCTTAGGTGATCCAGAGGGACCCGACATGTCTGTGGGGACACGAAAGAAAATATATTGCACTAGTGGGCTTGAAGGAATATCGACAAGCGACCAGCTCGTTGAACGAGATCTTTTCAAACAGAATATTCGATGGTTTGGGCGCGTCACGTGAGTTTTTCTTGTGAATCATTGCCAAATATCAGTATTGATTGCAAGGTAGCTGTACGAAATCGATACGTTTTACCATCTCAAACGGTCGACATAATCGACGAACAAATCAATGGGTTCTTCGAAGTATCCCCATTCGTACTTATCAACGTGCAAGATGGTAGCCTTTGTGACCAAACCAAGCGAAGAGGGCTATTCAAAGACGATCAATCTTATTACCAGCTAATTACATCGATGTCTCGAGTGCGAGGCAAAAACCAGGCGGAAAAGCAGGCAAAAGAAGCCGTGAAAGATTATTTCTCCTATGTCATGTTCTCGCATACATGGGAAGGGAACAACGAACCATCTTTCAACCTTGTCTCCGACACCACAGTCTATAAACTCCCGGATTCATTGCTAAACAAAAAGCTGAAGCAGTTCTGTGCAACTGTTCGCGAACTCTTGCGGCCAGATAGCGGGAAACGTTATCGTTGGTCATGGAGTGATACGTGTTGCATCGATAAGAAGAACACGGAGCTGTTCAGCCAGTCAATCCGTTCCATGTACAGGTGGTACCGTAACTCAGCTGTAACACTTGTTCTGCTCGCACGCGTACCCGACGAGCATAGAGGCGATCCTTCTAAATTCAAGCTAATACACAATCGTTGGATGACCCGTGCTTGGACGCTTCAAGAACTCCTTGCACCCAAAGTCATCCGTTTCTACGACCGAGAATGGAATCTGTACCTCAATAACCAACCATTCAATCACAAAGAATCCTCAGCGATTATGCAAGAATTGAAAGACGCTCTTTCTATCCCCTTGGGTGCTCTTATCGACTTCGACCCAGGATCGAGTGAACCTTCTGTACGCACAAGGCTTCGTCTGGCCTCCACTCGTACAGCAACCGTCAAAGCGGATATTGCGTATTCTCTCATTGGGGTCTTTGCCATCGAGCTGGAACATGATCTTGCCCGCGAGCTTGATCATGCCCTTGGGCTCCTGCTGCAAAAGATCGTGGACGGGAAAAGAGCGATTTCTGTGCTTGATTGGACCGGGGAGCCATCCAGGTTCAACAGCTCTCTTCCAGCCCACATTTCCGTCTACGGAAATGATCGGTTGGAACCGAACCACCTCGACAAAGCTGTGATGGACAGCCAGGTTTCAGAATTGCGGGCCAAGTTTCCCAACTGGGACCATGCCTCTGATATCTCTTTTCTCAGTTCACAGCTCCACTTCTCGAACGGTCGGCTTGCTCTCCCCTGTATCACGATTCCGGTCACCATTACCCAGCTCGGGTCCACACATGGGAATACGTACGTCGCCGAGTCGGCGGCCCTCGGCAAAGTCGAGTTTGAAACTGCAAGCACTCCGTTCCCACCGCAGGGAGAGATACTCCTCGTATACCCATGGATCTGCGATTTGCTCCCCGACATCTGTCGGGATGAGAGGGACAAGCATAGGCAGGCGTTGAGACTCCTTGTACACCTCGAGCAGGGCTTCCGAGCGCTCCTGTTTGCGGGGCAGTCCAATCGCTACAGACGAGTGGCCACAGACAAGGCGATCTTTGTGTCCGAGCGCAAGCTGCGTTCTTTGGAAGATATCCGTATTGAAGTGCTGCAAATTTGGGAGAAATAGAGGCGACCAGTGAGTGTTGTTCAAGTTCATCTCATGACTTTTGTGTCGGTTTTTTTTTGGCGATTTCCTTTAGATGTTGTGTGAGATGGCTGGTCCACGTCTACTTTTACAATGTTGTATGATCACCTCGAAGAGCACTGATATTTAGTTACTGCTTCTTCTACACTCAGTTTTGTATCTTAGTCCCTATATACCTGCCAATGTTGGATACGGAGGACAGATTACATCGACTGAAGCATGGCTTCAAAGCCCACTGGCCATCGTGAGAATGGTTTCTTGTGATCAATACACGTTGTGTATTATGATGGATCGTGCTAAGTTATCTACAGTTAGTTTATCGACATATTCATACCATCGCGCTAAGTGGCACAGTCCACGATAGCTCAAACATCTTTCCCCTTGAAGACAAGTAATGACTACAAATACCCTATGTTGCGCACACCGGCCATTTTGTCCATATCTGAAGTATTCGGCGTCAGCAACCGATGAGGCAACAATACGATGAATCTATGATATGCCATCGTGTTTCCTATCATCGTGTGTGGAGGCAAGGAAGAGAGAGGGTACAGCAGCTGTAGGGAAGAGTAAGGTTGCAGACAACGGCGACATACAACGTTGCGTCCGAGTTGTGATATCTTCGTATTGTCGCATCTGAGCCATTTTTGATACAACAAAGGAGCGAAGATTGAATCGGACCTGTATTGCACGCGACAAGATGACAAGATATATAGTGACTATGCATGGGGAGAAGCAGGGAGGCTGCTAATAGGTGAGAAAGGACTAGTGTGCCAGTTCAGGCCGCGACGCGTGACGAATGTGACAGACCGCTCTTGACCATAGCACATGGCTAGAGCCCGATGTCTGAAAATACCGGAGATACTACTCGAAACTTTCGAGCTTTTTCTTGTCGCGGACGGTGGTTATCCAGACCTCGCGGCATTGGCGAGGACCTGTCGTGCCTTCTCTATCCCAGCTCTTTCGGTCCTTTGGCGCACTCAAGAATCCCTTCACTCTCTCATGCTTTGTTTTCCACAGGGCATACTCGATTTTAGAGAAGGACGTTCAAGTTATCAGGACCAATACAACTTGAGGCTGTTCGTCCCAATTTTTGTGGTATGGCACAATGCGCTTGCTCCTTCAGTTTCATGTTGAGAACTTACCAGAGCCGTTTGCAAAGAAATTTTCCAGGTCACCATCTTTGCAAGATTGGGAGCGGCCATTGTTCTATGCAAAATTGATTAGAAACATTACACGGTTCGGCATACCTATGCTGTCACAAATGCCCTCCACGTACTACGACCTCCATCCAAATATGATAGAGATTCTTTTCAACGAATGTCCTGCCCTCCCGTTGCTCCCGAACCTACGGTCCCTCGACCACGCTTGGATTTACCCCGGTCATGAGAATAAATGTACTGCATCCCAGACCGTTTTGGGCATGCCGTCCTTACGCAAGTGGGCAAACCCAGCATTACTCAAATCCCTGACTCTCCACCTCCCAAGTGGTACAAATACCCATGATATTCGTGCACTGTTGCGACAGGTGTTTCAGTACTATGTAAACATTGAATCGCTCAAGATCTTGAATTATGGTAATGCCGTTGTCTTCGATACCATCTTAGCCTTGAAATTGATGCATGCTGTCTAGAGGATGATTCTGAGGAGACATATGAATGCATTGCGCCAATTGGATTACTTCGGAACCTCAGATTACTTCACATACGCGACATTCGTGGTGTTGATCATGGTCCTCGGGTTCTTGACCCCATTGTGGATGTGCCTATTTCGCTTCCCACAATGCTCGAACTCGAGCTATTCTGTTCTTCCTGGCCTTCCTTAGCCTTCCGAGTGCTGAAAAAGATTCACTCCCCCGGCCTTCAGAAATTGCGCATGGAATTCTACCAAAGGGCTCATCCTACCGAGATCCGTGCATTCTGGGAATCAATAACTTCGAACCCTGCATGGCAAGAGTCTCTGCAATGTATCGCGATCGCAGGTTGTGATTGGTCCAACTCATTCACGAGTCTATTGGCCCTCAGGCATCTGCGCTCTGTAACTCTACAGCACGCACACTTAGACGACAATATGCTCGAGGACATGGCGAGAACATGGCCAATGCTAGAACGTCTCTCTTTTGAAAGTAACACCTCTGGCCCCACGCGCGTTGATCGTGAACCTCCTACCCTGCATGGACTTGTTTCGTTGGCCAAACATTGCCCACATCTTGGTTACCTACAACTCCAACTGAGGGCTAACGAGATCCCACTACTTACGAAGGGCAACGAGAAGACTCGGACACCGCTTCGCTTCATCGTCCGCCGCTTCTCCGATTTGAGCGGTGGAGATCCTGAAGATGTCGCGGAATTTCTCTGGCGCCTCTTCCCAGGACTCACACTAGAGCTCGAGAACTTGTACGACATCGATATTCCTCCGTGGTGGGAGCCATGGAAAATCGCAATCCGGGCTATTGATGAACTCCGTGATCAATAATCTACATCTGGCAAACTCGAAGGCTGCTCTGATGTGATGGGGTGCGTTGTTTCGGTGCACCAATCCCTTCTTTGATCTTACTCGTGTATCATTTTATGCTTGTATCAATATCTATGCAAAATAGTACGCTTACAAAACGCCGAATCTTGACAAGCATAGGAGTCGCCGGGATGGTATGTCATAGGTCCGTGGGTGATCCTGAAAAGACTAGTTGAATTCCGAGCATCAGTAGTCGTAAGGATGATTTCGGTGCAGTGGCCCTGCAGGGTATTTGCATTAGTTGTACATGCGTTGAACCGAGTATATACTCTGCAAATTCAAGTCACTCTTCAACGTTACAGAGTGCTGTTCCCAGAATTTCTGGGACCGCGCAAGGTGCTCAAAGTGTCTTGCAACGTCCAACCTGCCTGGAGGGTTAAGTACACTTCCGCTGACCTATTATGCTACACCTTGTCCACAGACGTGAGCGGAACCAAGATGTCTTGGATCCTCTCGGGAATACTAGAGATGACATTTTCGGGTTCGTCCTTGTCATGAAGGTGGTTACACATTTAGGCCTTGAACGGTTAAACCCAAGTCTTGCTATACTTCTGAGTTTGTAAATATCCCAGGCTTCATCGATTATCGTCGTGAGCTTGTCAATCGCGCATTAACTCGAACTTACAACACTGTCAGGTTTTTCATACCAATATTGTACCCTTCGCTAAAAAATCTCTCTCCGTCTCTCCCCATCAAAAAGTTCTATTGATGCATCTCGTGTTTTGTTTGGAAGAAAATCTTCTTAATGTCTTCAGGTACTGCGAGGACGCTTCTCTAGCTAGACTTGCTAGGACATGCAGAACACTCAAGGAACCCGCATTGGACATACTTTGGAACTGTTTGATTGACTTGACACCTTTGGTGCGATGTCTCCCGAACTCGTTATGGGAGAAATCAGATTCTCATGTATGTCAATGCCAGTGTCATTCGTGCAAAAGATGGTGATTGAATTGTCCAGGACTACTCGCTTAAAAGACACCTCAAAGAGGCCGAATGGGGCATTATTCTAGGCTATACACGTCGTGTCCGAGTTCTGCGTTTGACTCAACCGGGTTTGGCTCCAACGGCTGTCAATGAGCTCTCTAATCCGCCTCCCTCCACCATGATTTTCCCAAAACTTTCGAACATACAACTATCATGGCATTTCTATCATTCCATACTCAGCATCGCGCCTTTTGTTCGACACCTTACAAATCCCGAGCTGCAGCACCTCCTCTTCACTCAACCAACATGCATCTATATTAAGGAGATGGGAGATGTCGCCGTTGCTTTCGGAGATGGCTGTCCTAACGTGAGGGAATTCATCTTCTCCGTTCTGGCGCCTAACCATTTTATGTATGACTGCAATGAACCGATCTCCAAAGTTTTATGTCGCTGGACGAGGCTCACTTACGTGAGCTGTTCCGCTATCAATTTAACCGTCGAGGCACTTTCTCATCTCTCCCGGTGTAACTTGCGCTATCTTTCCTTTTCCCCCGACGATGCGGTCCGTTGTATGCAGTCTACTCCATCTCGTCCCCCAACGCTCATCTTTTCGGCTCTCCGTGAACTGGTCTTGTCTTCTCGATCCCTGACCTCTGTCGGGAGGTTCTTTGACTACGTTCTTTGTCCAGGCCTCGAAGTCTTACACCTCAATCTCTACAGTCATCCGACTACGCCAGCTTTTGAGTCATTTTTCATGACGCTTCAAGGAGCTCGCGGGTATGACACTCTGAATACCTTGAGGCTCGAAGTCATAGGATACTCACGTGACGATGAAAACGAAGGCGACCACGAAGGCCAGGGCCGAAACGAGGATAACTCAGAGGATGATGATTCAGATGAAGACGAAGAGAGCGACAAAGACAAATTGCCGGATGCCTTGTTCGTCCAGGCACCATTCTCTATTACTCTTCAGTGCATCAGTCCCCTGACTATCTTTGGGAACATCCAATCCGTGACCTTTGACACGCCTTTTCGTGTGGATCTAAACGAACAACAGATGCTCCTCTTGGCATCATCGTGGCCCCGTCTGGAGAGCTTTTGTGTGGGAAACAGTTGTGAATCCAGCGTCATCACTCCTGGGGGATTCCTACAGCTGCTCGAAAGATGTCGATTCCTCCGGAGGCTCGATGTCCTGCTCGACACGCGCGCTTACAAGGAGATCCCTCAAGGGCATCCATGGCGTGGACTTACCATGCCACAAGGTGCATCCATTTCCCTGTTACACTCACCTATCGAAGAAGAATCCGTCGAGGCTCTCGGAGCGTTCTTCCATGTGGCACCGTTTCCAAATTTTCGCTTGGAGACCCATTGGGGCGATTCAGATTATTGCGGTGGACCACGGGAAGTCTACGATTTGATGGGGTATCCGCATCCGATGGACCCGCGAGCTCCGAGGCTGTATTCCCGGCGGTGGTCAAATGTTTTCTGGCTCGCTCAGAACATGTGGGAAGAAAGGAAGATGCTGAAATGCTCTTTGGAAACGCAAAGGATTCAAAATGGACATGGTCATGAGAACGCTGTAGTCTATTAGAGAGGGTTAGTTGCGGAGTCATTGAAGGGTGCAGATTTCTCCATACCAAATCGTTCCTGCGTACTAGTATTTCCTTGAAAGAGAATCATCGTCGTGCAACTCAGGAGTCAATTTGCGAATTTGAATCAGCGGCGTGACATGGCACGTCACCATCATGCTGCCGAGAGACATCTGACAGCTCATTTAGCTACGACTCTACCAAGTAGAAGCGAGGTGTTCGGACCTACCTGAAACTTGAAACCGGGCGTGTTCTCCACTAGTATGCCTTCGTATTTATGGATAACGATTGATGTTGGACGATCAGGTTGAACTCCAAAAAGCTATCATTGTCGAAGGTGAGGCTCAAGCTGTTTGAGATCGACGATATTTTTTAAATTCACTACTGCAAGTAAGGAACTCCCCACTGGGAACAATTTAAAGCGGGGTCAGGCCAGTATTGTTATCGTGATCAAGTCATACATACCAGTGATACTGATTCTGGTCTGGTTTAGGTTCCAGCTTACTACAGTCAAAGCTTTGAAGCCCGTGGCGTTACTACTACCTTCAAGTTCAAAAAACTCGAGCAGACTGTCGCGTGACTCCAGTCCGGCGGGAAAGACCCCGCGACTCCAGGGTTCTTGAGTAGATGACCAGGGCGTAACAAGCACCCTGCAGTCACTTTTCATTTATGTAGGGTTTGACTGCGGGGTGAAACGCTCACAGTGGCTCGCGCTTCATTGAGTAGCCCCAGGCTCTTGGTCTTACAAAAGAGAGGAGCAAAAGACCTTGCAGTGGCTGAACATGAAAGTCAGCAGTGAGGTTTCCGGCGGTAAGCTCAAACTTTGATAACTCACACTTGGACTGTTAGTCGGTCACCGTTGCAGCATGACTAACTTGCTTTCAATGCAGATCTCAGTGAATGGGAACGCTTCGCCTCTCACATCCTTCACTGGTCTCTTTCGCAGTACTAGTGTACGTAGAAATGAGAGCTGTTCACATGACTCGTCACTGATTGGACCGGCTATGCCCAGCCTTCCCCTGGGCGCTCATTCAGAATACAAGCGACCCACAGCCTCACATCTCTGCTTTCCTCTTCTCTTACTCCCGAGTACAAAGTGCCCCATGGCCGATCCCGACCGCAACGTCCGGAAGTTCATTGATCTTGTTCGTCAAATTTCTGGAAAATGGGCTAATTGGGACCCTCCCATCCCTGTCAAGGTAAACTCCCATCGTGCTTATCGATTGCCATCAGCGCTGACCCTCTATCCGCATTGCACAAAGGTCGGGGATTATGGAGACCTTCGTGGCAATGGCGAGCTCGACGTCGAAGGGAACATCTATGACCCTGAGTTCCAGAAATACCTCGACGATAACAACGTTACCCTTGACCTCAAGGCCAACCCGGCAGAGCTGGGCGAATCCGAGCAGGATTATATTGTCGCTTCGACGGGTGTGAAGAAAAGGGAGCTCGTTGTCGATCAAAGTGTGTAAGTATGGAGTCATAAGAATCTTCTAGCTTCCGTCTCCGAATGTCCTTTCCCTCAGGCAAATCCCTGGAATTGCGTCTGCCTCCATAAAGGGGACTTGGCAGTTTC
>JBBPUM010000261.1:0-21067 GCA_038094695.1 Chiua aff. virens
CATACCCAGTGAATTCAGCCCTTGCAATGGAAAACATAAGAGAGCGAAGTAGGGCAGGGGTCGACAACTTGGACAGGTAAGCCAACGAGACCTGGGGGCTTATTCTGTCACTATCTTCACCGAGGGGAAAAGTATTGGTGTAGTGAAGGCATAGAAGTCTCGGGAGCAACGGAAGGCTAGGACATGTATCAAAGAGGACTGGGAAGATTCTCTTATTTTCTTCAGAACTATGGGAACTCCATGGTAAAGACCTGATGAACTTTGTATAGATCAACGGCCTTTCCCAGTCTTGCAAGGATGGTGGTCTGATGAATGTCTACAAAGACATGACGCGTTCATCAGATGCGGTAATTACATGTCAGTAGTTGTGCCATACCAGCATCACGTTCCTGCACAGGAAATCGTCCACGTAAAGCCTCGAAGCCCGGATAATTTCTGACGGAAAGCATAGGACAAGCGGCTGCAATGATGGAAGAGTATGCCAGAGGAGGGTGACGGCCGGTTGGTGGAAAGGACGGCACGTCCTTGCCAGGGTTGCAAGGTCCCGACGGCCCGTATTCGTAGCAAAGACATACTTGAATATTTCAAGCAACAACTCTGGAACTTTCGGAAGCATGTTGATAATGGTCGTAAGCAAACTTATCGAAGTGACTGCTCCGCGCGTCGTGAATAGCCGAGAGCGTGTCAACACCTACAATGCAGCACCCAAATCAATCAAACTCTGTCGAACCAAATCTCTGCCCTCTCTCGAACCGTAGTACCCTTGCGTGCTCGCTCCGTCAATTGTCCAACCAAACCGCTCACCCCAAACCCGACTACCTCGCCACCCTCGACAACAAACTCCGCCACTCCCTCCGTTGTACCTAATTCCCTTGTCTCGAACGGCGTCTTGTCCTTGCCATATCCATCTGGGTACAAAGTGGTGAAGTAAATGTCAAAGAGGGAACCTTGCTGATGTTGCATGCGAACATGCGACGACCATATACGCGGCCACTCTGCGAGCAATCCGTTGGAGCCTGGCGCACCCTGTACACGGTCGACGATGGTAAAGTCAGATAGAACCTTATTGCAGTAGGACGATGCACTGGACGGGCTGCAGAGCGTAAATGAACCGTAGCCAGGATTGGCATAGGTGCCAGCTAATGTGTCCAATGAAAACGTCAGATTCTGAACACCGAGCTGCGTTGCAGTGACTTCAGGCGAAGGCGAACTGGACCAGATGTCAGCCCAGCGCGACGATGGAAAAGGGGTACCAACTTCGTGGGGGGTTCAGAACCATCCAGATGCAAGGCGGAATCAAGGATGTGTCTCTGAATCAGTTCCAGGGCATCTGCTTTACTTTCACCATTTGCGAATAGTGTTACACCAATACGGTCGGCCGGTAGAAACGATACAAGAGTTGAAAGCCCAGGGACAGCTCCCCCATGATTGACAATCTAATGTGCCATCGGTCATTGTGATGAAAGTAGAGCAAGAATCTCACATCGTGTCCACGATAGGAAGTGCGGACCCAGCCCATGCCGTATCCACCAATCGAGTACTCTGGACCAAGTGGGTGATCAGCAGCGATTGAATAGGAATACGACACGTTGCGGTATATGGATGATGGAATGATAGTTGTATTGCCATAAACACCTTCGTTAATCCACGTAGAGATCCACTTGGCCTGCAATGATCAGTTGAGCCAGAGCTAGTCAACGGGGTATACCCATGGGTGCGGAGACAAACCATATCAACGGTGTTCGAAATGACCCCTCCCGGTCCAGCCATCATCAGAGCAGTGTCCTCGTTAAAACACTCAGGGACCCTCCGGCCTTCCTTGGTCCATCCTTGAGTAAACTTCCCGGATGCCTCTGCTTCAGCCGGGGAAAATGTGGATGATGTCATTCCCAGTGGTGAGAAGATGCGTTCTTTCACAAACGACGTATATGGCTGCCCAGAATACGTCTCGACTATGTGTGCGCCAACCATATACATCTGACATCGTGCGCAGTCAATATATGTCCACGGGAACGGCATAATGAACACCGAGAAAGGAGTGTACCATATTGTTGTAGGAGAACTGTTCTCGTAGCTCGAATGCGGGTGTCAAATACCTCAGTCGCCTGATGAGCTGTGGCACGGTATCCATGAGTCCGTACGATGCATCATGCCTACACCGGTCCATCTCAGTCTATGATGAACAAAGGATGGCGAGTAGATATCACCTTGGTACCCCAGATACGTGAGAGAGAATGTCCCGCAGATTAGCTTTTTCTGAAGCCCACTCGTCCATGAGCTCCCACTCGGACAGTACGTCTTTCACTGGGGTATGCCAGGTCAGCTCGGTGACACCAGGCGGTAGCGCAGTGACGTTGTTCCCGTTTGCAAAGTCCTCGATGACGAGACCTAACGCCGTGGCACAAAATGCCTTGGATACAGATGCCATGTGGAAGAGCGTCTAAAGGATGATCAGCGACAACTCACTCGAACGTGGAACTGGACCGGTGAAGGCACCCACGTCTGGAGTCATCTCGTCACCATCCTCCGTCCTCTGTCCCCAAGAATGGTACTCGGGTGCGCCATGTTCCGGCACAATCGCGACGGACAGCCCAGTGATGTTATCAAGGACCAGTGTGCGTTCAATAAACGACGAGAGTTGTGGGGTGATGACGCTGTCTTGTCCGTGTGAGGTCAATGAGAGTTGCGGAAGAAGGTTTGGGTATGTGTACGACACCAGCGGCCAGGCAACTAACCCGGCACCAACCGCAAGGTAGAACGCCATCACTATGGTCTATACCTCGCTCAGTCAACGTATCGGGATATGTGCGAAAACCTAGTGGGAAAGGTGAATTCGTTCCATCTCAAGCGCTCGCTCAACAAGTTATAATTGGGTTAAGAGGTCGCTGGCAGTGTCTGATAAGGGATATACATAGGACAGTCTTGCGCCCGTGATATCATCTCTCGCCGGCGCTATCCTAGCATCCTACACGTAACGTATCATGACCACACCGGACATCGACAAGCTGGGACTCGCAACTGCACTCACCAAGGCACGCAAGAGCTACCAAGAAGGTGGCATCCCTATCGGCGCCGCCCTTGTCTACCACGGCGATTCGCCCGACGCTCCCAGCGCAGCCGTGCTTGGATGTGCCCATAATCAACGCATCCAGAAGTCGTCGCCGACGTTGCACGCCGAGATTGCGGCTCTCGAGGACGCGGGTCGCCAAAAGGCGGATGTGTACAGAAAGTCGACCATGGTACGCACTTCCATGCTCATGCATCGAGACAGGGACTGACCAGATGTCGACGTCACAGTATACAACACTGAGGTAGGAGAGCTCGGTGTCTCGTATTCTGTCATGCGCTCAGTGACCGCGTCTGATTCTGACGCTGACAGTCCCTGCATTATGTGTACCGGCGCCATCTTGCTCTACAAGGTTCCTCGTGTGGTGATTGGAGAGAACAGGAACTGGCTCGGCGGCGAGGAATTATTGAAGAAGAACGGCGTCGAGGTCGTTGTCCTGGATGATCCAGAATGTAAAATGCTCATGCGCCAGTATATTAAGGAGAAGCCCGAGGTAGGAAAATTGCAGCGTTATCTCGTGCGATATCACTCAAGATGTGACACTGACACAGGACTGGAATGAGGATATCGGAGAATGATAATTGTCATTCTGCATTCACCCATTGCTGAACGGATGATTACATGCGTATTGGCATTGTTCTTCTACTTCTCCTCCGCGATTGGACTTTCTCCCCTGATCGACAAGCCATTAATATTGATGACCTGAAATCTCAGTCGTAAAGTGTGCCGCGATTGCACCAGGTAAGGGAAGAGGTTTGCGAACAAATGCAATCCCAAGGAGTCGGTTCGTTAACTTGGGTCCTTGGCGTCGATTTCAAGGGACATGCGGGCGTCATGAGTACCGGAGGTTGATTTTTCCTTCACGGTTATGCGGCGAACCATCCCATCGTCCCTGAGTAGTTTCTAATGGAATCTCTCGATGCCGTCTTGAGAGTTCCTCGGATCACCGGCCACAGCATCGTCAAAGCGCGGTCAATATAACTGACGCGATTCACTCCCTGGCTGACACGATTGCACACGAGGGTTCGCCGAGCGGGTATCGCATCTCGGCTTTCGAGCCAGAAAGTGGCGCTCACCTCATCCACAGTACTCGTGCGCCTTCGAGCCTAGTCACAGACTGTTTGTTGTAGGGAGGTGTGAGATCATTGGTGGTGTCTCATAAATACATGATAAGGATTACACAGGACAGCCCTGCGCTCGTGGTATCGTCTCTCGTCAGCGATCCCACCATGCTACACGCATCATGGCCACACCGATACGAGAGGACCGATAGTAGCCATCTCAGTTTCGCTCTATTAAATGACAATTTAGCACATCAGTGAGGCGATACCAGCCAGTAACCCTACAAACCTCCTCTTTGAACTCGGGGTGTCGCCTCGATAACTCAAAATACACATCAGATGATAAGTCTTCGAATCGAGAGGTCAGAAGTGTGGCGAGTTTCTGTCTAGCCTGGTTCCTCTTTGGATGAAACTCGTCGCGTGCGGGTAGATAGGGTACTAGGTTTGAAGTTGGATAGGCGCCGTGATAACAGTATCTGTCAAGTACACGCACTTTCATTTTCCGGGGTATTCATCTTTCTACGGATAAGATCGTCATATACATCATTGGAAAGTTCTTGAAATTGCTGGTCCGTAAGGCGGGTGAGCTTCTGACGTGCAATCGCGCGAGAATCCGCCGGCGCTGCATTGTCGATGTCAAAGCTCAGGAAACGATGAAAGTGATGAAATGTTACGAACACTTGGCGAGGTAAGCCGAGAGAGACTGCTGTAGTTCGTTGAAATGGGTTCTTGCAATAGCCTTGAAGTCAACGACGGACTCAGAAGGCGCCGCTGGCATGGACTCCTCGTGCTGGTCTTTCACGAGGTGATATGATTCAGTGCGGTTGGAAATGCCAAAGAAGGTGGTTGGCTTTGACGGCGACACCTTCGACGAGTGGTTCCACTTCATAGCTGATGAGGTCATTAGTTGTGTGAGCCATCGGAGTCGTTCATGCCACTGCCATTCTCACGCCCGGGCCGGACCTTCCAGTAAGATCCGGTTTGGCTCCACCATGGGCTTCTCGTCCAAAATCAGGGCTTCAGACGGCCCTCAAGGTATACCGGTCCGCAGCGTCGTCGACTTGGTAGTAGACATGATCTTCAAACCTTTAATCTTCACCTGCTAATATTTCTGATGGCAGGTCTGTTACGTGACTTTGTCCTCGCACACACAAACAGATTGGCCGTGCATGTCTCGTGCGGCTTTTTCACGGTGGCTTAACATGCACGGATAGCTGAACGTGGGCGGATAAAAATATCCCCGCGAACTATATCGCGTTGCATGGCACGCCTCAAGCGCTCCGGGCGGGGTATCCGATACTCGTGTATGCCGTTGTATAAGGCTGGGACTCACGACCGCACTCGTCAAGGCACGCAAGAGCTACTAGGAAAGGTGGTATCCCTGTTGGTGAGGCCCTGGTTTACCATGGGGGTTATCCCTACGCCGCCAGCACAGCCGTGCTTAGATGCACTCACAATCAACGCATTCAAAAGTCCTTGCCGACGTTTTTAGCACGCAGATATTGCGGCCCTCAAGGACAAAAGCCTGAGGCGGATGTGTACAGCAGTACACCCAACTGTCTCACCCTACGACCACACCGCGTTCAGGACCCACCCGTCCATCTCGAGCCCCACGCAGGCTTTGCTCATACCCGAGCCGTTAACATACGTACATTCACATTACCCAAAGTAACCCATACCATACATAGATACCCCCCACATGTACTGTCTGACATGGGCACGGCCCGCTGGACAATAAACAAGGAATTAAAAAAAAAAAAAAAAACAACAGTACACACTTTTACACCTACGCATCGAAAAAGGGACTGGCAGGACACCGACGTCACACAGTATACTAAGACACTGAGGTCGTGATGTGTACCGGCGTCATCTTGCTCTACAAAGTTCCTTGTGCGGTGATCGGAGAGAACATGATCTGGCTCGGCAGTGAGGAATTGCTGGAGAAGAAAGACGTCGAATCTGTTGTCCTGCCGGTGGATGGTATCGAGGTAGGCAAGTTGCAGTGTAACACGGACGCAAGACTGGAATGAGGACACCAGGGAATGACAATTGTTTATATTCGCCCATCGCCAAAGAGAGATAACAATCACATGCGTGTTATAAAGCATCTTCTCCTTCGCGATTGGACTCTCCACCGACCGATAAGCCATTAGCATTGATGAGGCGCCAGTGAGATCTCAGTGGTACGATCTGTACCAAGTCAATATCGCGATCGTGCCAGACGGGGAAAGCTGTCTGCAATTAAGCCCAGCCTTGAGGATGACAGACCACGCAAAATATCGCTTGGGTCCCCTTTCCAATGAGTGAACACCGCATCAGATCTTTTCACCTTGTTAAGAAGTCAGGAAGCACACAGTACTTTAAGCCATAGACATGGCACGTTCCAGCAGCCCAATACATGAACAAGGACGGCAGCGAATCGATCATATTACGATGGTGCTACGATAGCCATTCAAAAGTACTCGTGGTGCTTCGATCAAGAGTGTATCATATTGGTGCATGTTCCCTTTACCTGCATAAAGAAAAACCAAAGTGCTGCGTGAGAATACTTACGGTTTGTGACGATAACGATAGAACGATAACACAATCACAAGGAGAAGCTCGAGGGAGAGGAGATCAAACATGAACAAAGTATGTGCATGGCCAGCCAAGATAAAATTATGAGGGCCCAGAATGAAAGGGTATGATATCGAGACACAAATGCTTCGGACCAATTCGGTGTGGTGGCGTTGTCCGTTCACGAAGTCCATAATTGAAGATGCAGTGAGGAATATAATGCACGAAATCAAGGAACGGAACACGAAAGGCAGTGCACCTGATATTCTGGGAAACTTGATTAGTCGACCGAGGAGCATCGAGTTTGACACGTACTTTTAAACGAGGGTCTTGCAGGATACAACATTGTTTATGCTCAACCGAATATTTCTGTGACAGTCCGGCGTCGCTCTCGCCTTTGCGATGGAAATGTGATTGTCCTGGGTTGAGACGTCTCTGGTTCTTCGGCGTTCATTTCAAGGGACATACGGGCTGCACGAACACCGAGGGTTCGCCGCCGGGTATCCCTTTCAGTCTCTGAGCCAGAGAGTGGCGCACGAACTTGGTTGAAAGTAGCGTTCTCTTCATCTGCGGTACCCATATTAATACGTCTACGAGCCTCGTCACGGACTTGTTGTAGGGCAGACACGGACACCCCCGATGGGCGTGAGAACGTTACAGAAGAACGTATTGAATCGCGGGAATCTGTACGCTGCATAGGGAAACCGGACGATTCAGGAGAGGCCGAAGCAGTATGTATCGAAATGGCAGTGGTGGGATTGGGTGTTGACAAAGCGAAAGGTGGGTTAGGATTGCGAAGGGTGGCTATAGAGGCCAGGGAACTCAAGGAAATATTGCGACGACTACTTTTGTCGTTTGTCGTATTGGGTCTTTGAAGTGATTCGGATGGGAGAGTCGGGAGGGGCGGCGGGGTAGAATACGGAGGTGGTTGTTGCCTAGAGGCGGGGGTGGGAGAAGGCTCGTAATCTGCTGACAAATCAAAGACATTGGATGGTGTGTTGTGCATGAGCGATCCATTCGTTACAATTTGATGTTCGCGTTGCTCACGCGGCGCAAACAACCGCCTGGAAGTTGAAAGTGGCCCCAAACTGTTCCTCGAGGAAGCCGATCGATCTTGGTCGCTGGTACTGTCCCGGTCTCGTGAGGATGGAGGACGAACGAGACTAAGTTCACTGCGGGACGACAGCCTGCGGGATACATCAGCCCCACTATTAGAAGTAATGGGATCCCAGCTCAACCGCGACTCCACGCTTCGTCGACCATCCTGACTCCGTTTGCTACTGCCTCTCTCCGCTCCCGGATCTGATGGGAATCCTCTAGTAGCTTCTTCATCCAAACTGGTTGACCTCAGATGTGGGTCAGACGCTCCTGCCACTTCTTTCAGAAGCTTTCCAACCCCAAGGATAAAGCCAGTAAACGAGCGCACTACATCATCGCTCTCCCGTAAGCTTTCCCGAAAGTCAGAGCCGACGTCTCTCCAAATCTGTGCAGGGTGGTTGGGGCTGTCATTTTCGTAACATCCATCGTCTATTTCGATAGCGATTTGTTGCTGGACGGCGTTGGTGGTTGCAGCCCTCAAAATCTTGTTGAGCCTCTCCGACGAACGTATAATGGCAGTAGTGTGGTCGACCACGTCGCAAGCAGTTTGGGAGTGGCTCGAAAGCCGGGAGAGTTGTGTTTGGAACATCGAGAGGGATTCTAGCATCAGACGGGTATGTTCCGCACTCTGAGGGTTATTTGGACTTGACACGAGGTCATTACTGGCTGGAACTAGGCTGGTATTGCGGCCAGAGAGAGCAGTCGTACCAGACCGATCAGGATCGCTGGGCGTTTGAGGCATAGAGATATTGCGAGTAGTCGGTGAGTGTCGAGACTCTGGTCTATTCGCAAGATCATAGGTAGTTCTTCTAGACCGAATCGAATAATTTCCGCTCCTGGAACTATTCGCTCCGTGAAGATAGTCTGCCATAGTTGTGGCGGGTCTAGATGAAATGCCACGACCTAGGCCTCTCGCATCCCGTTCGGCAACCAAGGCAGGAGGAGCACTCGGAGGATCCGAATGCAGATGGGGGCGAACAGGTAGAGTAACTGTTCCCCCAACACGCGGGCTGGATCCACTCGTTCGACTCTTGTTATCAACATCGGCTCGCGCCTGCCTTTCTTCGTCCTGTAACTGCACTGTGCGACCATTACTTTGACCAAGCCCACTTGAGCGTGCCGAGCGCACGGACACGTTTGCATCATGTCCTTCGCCAAATACATCCTCATTCGACGGTGCTCCCTGTCGCCCACTTCCACGCATGCCAATCCCAGCTGCACGTAAACTTTCACCTGCCAGTCTCCCGGTCACGCCTGAACTACCGTTGAGCGCACTTTCTGCACTCCCACCTCGGTGGGTCTGCCTTCGTCCGCCATCTGCACCATTGCCAGACATATCATCGGAAAGCCAACGTGTCTGATGTCGTCGCGTAAGATCTCTCACGGTGGAAAATCGAGTAGACCGTGCACCGCGAGGAGAGTATTGCAAAGCACTTGTTGCGTTCATCGCTGTATGCGTAGCAGTTCTAGGCGAATGATCATCATACCCATTATCCTGGAATGACACACGATGTGGAGTCATAGGCTCGATCGAAATCTAGGAGAACACTTTTAGCCCACTGGGTGAAAGTAGCTTAACCATGTCACTAACCCGTCCGTCCAAGCTCCGCCGTTTGTTATCTCTAAATTCCCTTGGGAGCGGTCCTCGGGACTTCTTTCCGGGGGGACTCCTTCTCGAGGAAGCTACAGCGGCCAGCGCTGCTTCAGTAACATCATGATCGTTTCCACTGTATCTCCCGCTTTCCATGCCTTGGATAGAGACAGCACTTGCAATGGAAACTCGTTTTCGGGGGGTACGTGATGGCCCAGGAGACGCCTGACGCGTCGCTGGAGATCGTGGGCGGGAACTCGATACGGACAGTGGAGTTGATGGGCGCTCGGGGGACGACGAACGGTAAGAATGAGAATTGGAATCAGAACGGGAGGGTGTCGGTGCGCGTAGACTCTCTCGCTCAGTTTCGGATCCTGAAAGGGTATCATTGCGTTGAAGTTGTGGTACGGATTGTGAGTGTGAGTGGAGCGAGGGACGAGATGATGATACAGTGGAAGCCGATGAAGAAGGGGGGTTGGGAGAGCGAGAGGTAAGGGTTGGTGATGGGGTATTGAGGCGGGAAGAAAGTTTATCTAGCGCCTGCCCGATATAGGTTCAAACGACAAGCAAGTTAGTTTGGTGTCATATAAGCAACAAGAATGAATGTCGATATTAGAAAGTGGCAGAACCAATCAGGAGTTTCCGAAGGTTGCCAGGAATATACCACAACACGTGAATGCAATGAGTGAAAGTCGAGGGGGAGGCGCAGCAGGCTTACCATGCGGTTTCGCTGAGCAAGACTCTTGACCCGCTGGAGCGCTGCGATGTTCTCGCTAGGACTATCGAGTCCGGCTCTGCGATCAAGCCTGGCAGTATGGTCTTCTTCACCTACATGATCATTTTCGTCATCTTCGTCATCAGAATTGGGTCTTGAAGTTTTGGTCATAGAAATGGACTTGTTGTACGTCTCGGAGGGCATGATTGTGCTTGGAGGACCTGAATACGACACCGGCCGCTGCCTAACACTACCGGAGTTTGCGCTGTTGTTGTCGCCAGTTGAGCCGCTGCCAGTCGAGTTGGTTGCGGGAGGGGATGGCAAAAAGCCAGAAGAGGAAACAACGACGGGACTCTCCGGAGGTTCAGGAAGGTCAGGAATATTGGCTTCCTTGGGATCCTTGGGTGGTAATGATCCTAGGAATATTGCGGACAAAGGACGCCTCGAGGAAGGAACGAGTGAGCGCGGCGGCATCAGATTGAGCGCAGCAGGTCATCAACCACGGCGGGCGTGAAATGCAAAGTCGTCGTCGTCGTCGTCGTCGTACACAGCGAGCAAGGGCTTGACACGACAACGAACTCAACGCCAATGTAAACAAAAGAAGGATAAGGACCGTGGGAATCGCCCACTTCGGAACACGCAGCTAATTGCGACTCCGCCTTCGGGACCATCTGTCGCAGAATTTCAAAGTGAGTTGATCAACTTGAACCATATGTCAGATTTGAGAAGACGAGCAGTACCGCACAAAGAACAAGACAAATCTATAAACAATAAAAATGGTGGAATGGTGATTTTCCTGGACCGGCGCCGCCAACGAGCCAATGGGACCCACCCGTAACGCGTCTCAATCAACCTACTTACGGGCATTTTAAATTGTAGCGTCGTGGAGTGGGAACTTGAACGTTCTACCTTCATAAAAATAACCTGACTCGGATCTAAACACTAGCACGGTCAGTGACAATAATAACGTCCAAGTCTTATCCTGTCTGATTTCTGCCAGTCAAGGCAAACCCAACGTGGCCCAAGAGCGCCAGATACGTGCTAGAGATCGTCCCACATACCTCAGAGTCGGACTATTCGCAGCTAAACAGCACTACCAGCATGTCGTCGGGCTCGGTCCTCCAGGGCTAATTGCTTAGGTTCCCGCGCCGATATACCTGCAATACAGTTTGGTGAGCAATGTGGATGGATCCTTATGGTGGCTCAGATCGACTCTATGCAGGCCATAGCTAGAAACGATATAGTTGCAGGATCGCTGTATCGGGCCATTTTCCACGGCGCCTGTGAAAAGAAATATCTCTCCCGAACCGTCTCTGAACGCGCCGCTCATCTCGGTTCGCGCGACTCCCGACCTATCTCCCTGGATCACTTGTTACTCACCCGTCCGCAGTGTGGTATGTAAACATGGGTAATAAAGAAACGGCCTAGCTGGCATAACGTATTCCTACGAAACGCCGCTAGCTTGCCTCCCACTGAGGCTCCCAAAGAATGGACACGCTGCTCTATGCCTATCACGCGTCTGGGAATGTCACCGATTTACTTGCAGGCTAAGTAGGAGGTTACTAGTGCTTCTGCTCACCAAGCGAAGAGTTAGACCGCGTCAATGTTTTCTGGGAGACGAACTATCGTGTCAATTATTTACGGAGTTGCTGATGGCGAGCCTGTCCAGTGTCAGGCTAGTTTCGGCGGATTGCCTTCTCATGTATAAATAAATTTTTTGCTGATTTCGCCCTCTTATATAATCGCCGATGAAGCTTTGAAGCACGTCTATCCCACGAACATCCGGAGGTACTCGGTGACCCCTTGAAGGGAACGGGTTTGCTCGCCAGGTGTCTCAATTAAGCACCGGTGCTAAGCATGACTCGCTCGCGATCACCGAGACATGATCTCTCTTTTTAATGATCCTGATCTACATTGATATATGCAATTCATACGTCGTCAAACTCTCCAGCACTCGATGCTGTCGGCGGCTCGTTCAAAGGGAAATTCCCCGCCCCAAATTTTGACGTCCCTGCAGCTTTCTTCCACGCAGGCCCGTAGTCTACTTATTATTTCCCGTGCTGCGGTTATGTCGGTCACACGTTCCCCCTCTATTTCCTCTTTACAACTCTAGTGACCACGGCGATGAGTAAATCGGCCGACCTGATCGCGTTTCGGACTCTACCTGGATGGCTTGGCTGATATCCATATCGATGACCGCTAGAACATCCCCCATAGAACCTTGTTGTTCCCACCGCAGCCCGACCGTCGCTTTTACCGCAGATGTGAGGACGTCGAGACCGGCAAACCCCATCCCCGCTCCATATAGTGAGCGGGCACGGGCAAGGACCTTCTCCAGCCCGGGAGTGGGAACTGCGTGGATCCCATCCATGTCGATGGCGAATAAACCGTTTGCGGCATGTATCCGTCTTCCATTTGGTTGACAGAGCCGAGTCCGAGCAGCTGCTGTGAACGACGAGGCAAGGCTAGGAGCACCAGTTGCTAGCAGGGTCCTTGTGATAGCGCGCAGACTGTCAAGGGTATATGAGTACGTGTGGCATCCTTTGAGCAACAAAAAAATACCGCACTCATCGATGGTAGCGTTAGCTATTAGAGTGTCAACCTGTTTCTCATGTGACCTTCTGTTGAACGGTAGTAGAGGAAGAACGAATTACCATTAGATTACTGATTGGCACGACAGCGGTTCGAGTTGAGCTCGTACAAGAGAATTTCGAGCACGACGTACACATGACCTAAGGTCTTGCGATCGAAATCTTGTGGGTGAGAAGTTATCTGGGCGGGCATGTTGGAAATGTGTGGCTAACCCTCGGCACGCACATAGCATAACAAGGATTTATACCTTCCAGGAGCCTGTCACTCAATTTCCATAAGTGCCATAGGCAGAATCCTAAGCTTGGGTTCGCGGATATCAGCTGATGACGGTTCAGGATGAATCCGATTAACGAAGTTGTTTCAGGGGTGGTGCGGATCGCCAACGGATCAGTCAAACAACTTGACGGTAGACGACCTGGCACTCACACATGTATCATGTCATACGGCCAGTTTGTTGTTCACCGAGCTTATAACCTCCGACAGAAAAGTCCCTCAGTTCCCTAGGTCCCTTCGGCTACGTTTCGGCGTCATCCAAGGAATACAGGCTCTGAATTAGCACTGACTCTATGACATTCGCACTCTTCGACGGCTCGATCAGCGTGCACATCGTCAGAATTTGTCAAGAAATGGGAATGTTCGTCGTGTGAGAAAGGTCAGGATGCATTCCAGGGCGTCCATTCAGGACGTTCAACTGTCAAACATGGTGGGCGATCCGGCTACTATCTGATTCACCTTTTCACCTTATTTCATCGTCACTGCATCCGAGTCCTCAGGGTAAATTCTTGGACGAATCCACATACATTCCTTACGGCCGATTTATTCGCACCCGACTGCTATGAGAATGCAGAAATTCTCTTCATGGGCCGTTCCTCATATAATTCCAGCCTTGAGAGGAACATTCAGGGGGAACTCAGCGAGCCAGAACTGTTGCCGCCAGGCACGCCTCTCGTCAACGCCACTACGTAGGTCCGTTTGCAGCCAGCGCAAGCGTACAATTCAAGTTCATAGGGAGTGAGTACATAGGACGGAGGCGGATGGCAGGTCCCTTACTTCGGATATGGATCATCCGAGTCTCGGATTTCCCTCCAGCTTCATATAAATTAACACCTCCCACGCCCTATTTTCTTGGCAGGAATACCCTATTGAACAAGAGGGATTGATCTCCGCTGAGCGGGCTATGCGCCATGCCTCACTACAAGGGATCAGTCTACAGATTAGTTCTAGATTCAATGTTTTGAGTGAGGTCAGCAAAGGCAGTCCCTGAACCCTGACTGGTAACATGAGACTCACAGCCCGAATGGTTCTTCTCAGAAATTCCTTGTTACGCAACACAGAAAATATGCGTTGATGGTTGATCACAACGTAAAACCATAGTTGACACCTAATCACCGATCATCTTCATGAGGAAACCCGCACTGTCTATCTTAATATCGCTCATAAGCTGCACCCCAGGTTTTCCACTGTTGCCCTAGGGAATGACGAAGTTTTTCTTTACCCTGGCGACCCTAATTGCCTGGCATAGCCCGACTTTGGCCCGTCACCTTGGCAAGGGTGCCGTCGGGGACTCCCGCGAATAACGGACCCATATCGATGGTCTTTCGCATAGAAGTCTCCCTAGCAATCTATCACGAGTTTCAAGGAAGACGGGCCTCGCACCGGAGGCGGTGAAGCATTGCTCTAATTCGAAACACTGAGAACGATGAGTTACTATCTGACCACAAAGTGGCGGGGTCATCACCGATACCAGAAACGTAAAGGATTCGCTAACCTTGCTCAGCTGAAGTCTACCGCAACACGTTCAGTTCTTCTAGCGGTCTCAGTGCAAGATCCTTCCCAGGTGGTTCCAGTTTTGCGGGAAATCGATAAGACCGTTCGTGAAGCTGATCTCTCTCAGAAGAGACCGTTTCGATCGCTCTGAAGAATGAATCGTGGCTTTGGGGGGGGGGGCGGAGTTGAGGTTCAGCTGGAAGTGGCTACTGAATTGGTCCTGGGTCCTCCATATTCAGTTCCATCTCCGTTTCTATCTTGATGCTGTGTTATCACCCCTGAAGGGCATTCTGACAGACCTGGGAGTCCGAATCATCTCGGGTGGGTCTGTGTTGAGCATCGGAAAGAGCGGCCGCAATGCTGTCAACTTCACCCCTGGTGGCAAGCCGTGCCAATGCAGATGGGCCATCCTACCCACTTGCCATCGCTTACATAACTGTCAGCTACCGTATCTCGCTAGCTCTTCCAGCAGGAAATTTTCACAGCAGATATGAGATTGTATCTTTTCGGTACCTTTCACGCTCGTAAGAGTATGCTTATCTTTGCGCACTGTCACCGGAAACTTGTTCGCGGAAACTGTGGCCTTCGTGTTCCTCCTCCTGGTATCAATGCGATCTTCAACTTGCAAAACAAGGTCGCCTTCTGCTCAGTAGCAACGAAGCCACCCAAAGCATACGGCGTGGATGTGATGATCTCAAAGTATGGACCGATGGAAGGTGACCATCAAGGAGATGCTCGACGGCGAATATCATGTATTTCATGACATGTTAGATCTGTCGGATTCTACTCAATATGCAGGGTTGCAGTGAGGATATCTGGGGGCTTGACTCTAATTTTATCGTTCTATAGGTAACGACTGAAGAGGAACGATATGAGATACATGCGATAAATGAGAAAAAAAATATGGCATACCATCATGGCGCTGCAAGGGTCGCAGTGACGGCCTCTCCAAAGCCGTCTTTTATGACCTCTCTGAAGCTGACTTCCAAAGCACCGGTGTCGGAGACAATTGCCTGAACCTGCACTGTCGCTTTACCCTTGACGGGATGCTGGGGTGATAGTGACAACGAAGCCAAGTAAGCTTCCTTGGTTAGCGTCTTTTCTTTTACCTCCTCAAGCTCTTCTTCCTCTTCTTGCGACCCTTCCTCATCTTCAACCGTGGGTGGCTTCACGTGGTCTATTTTCACGCCCTCCTTTACTTCCCATAGCTCGAAACCAACCTTGGCACCAGCCTCACTGGCATCCACTTCAAACCTCAACATTCTACGACAAGGGAGTGGTGTCTCTTTGAGAACGAGAGGTATCCAGATCCCTCCTAGCGACCCTGCGGAGTCCTCTTGCGGCACAAGCAGGCCGATCGTCCGACTGGTTGCAGCGACGCTGGTCACCTTGCTCTCTTTATCGAACGCAGCCAACAGTTCCTCCGGCGATTCTTGGGCAAGCGACACAAGCAAGTGAGCTTGCAAGGCACATCCTCGCGCGAGAATCGTGGTTGGATCGCCGACACCCCCACCAACGACTGTGCCTGCCTTGAACGGCGTGATGATGGATTCAGCGAATGCGTGAGACAGGGATTCGTCCAAGCCCGGGAGCGAGGCTGATCCTCCGATATACACTATCTCATCGATATCGTAGAGATCGATCTCCACGCTCTCCGCCAATTCTTTGACTTTGGTGTACACCCTGTCATAAACGGCGCGTACTTCCATGTCGAAGCGGAGACGATTGACAGATCCCGTGAAGTCAAGACCATCTTTAAGCGACTCGACGGAACAAGTAGCAGCACCTGGACTTGCACTCAATGTGCGTTTTGTGTGTTCCACCGCGAGACGGAGTTTCGCTTCCGCACGTTTATCCTGGGGTTCTGTCGCTGGTGCGACTGCGAGGGGTGTTTTCGTTTTTTTGGTAAATTCCTTGGCGAAGAATCGGATCAGTTTCGAATCGATCTCATCTCCTCCGATAGTTGGGTCTGAGAGAGCGGCCAAGGAGTATGCGAGACCCTCGCGGATGGATAAGAGGGATAGTTCGAGTGAGGATGCACCGAGATCAACGATGAGTTGGGTTCGGTCGTTGGGAACGCTGTCTGCGCTGTCTGCATCGCACACAGCGATGGCACCTGCATCGTCAAGTAGTTGGAGAATACGAATCCCTGCGCCTTCTGCAGCCTCTGAGAGTGCGTCTCTCTGGGCAGCATCGAACCAGGAGGGTACAGCGACTACAGCGCCGATCACCTTGCGCCCAAGGAAGTCTTCTGCCGACTGACGGAGAGAACCAAGAAAGATGGTAGTCACTTCGGAGACCGTGAGGATCCGCTCTACTTCCACAGGCTCTGAACGAGGAGTGGCTACTTGCGAGGCTGCAGGTGTGTTGGTTGCGGTGCGAGGTAAAGGTGATGTAACATGTTGAAGGACTTTGACTTTATAGGCCGGCGTATCAGGCAAGGAAGGATGTTGAATGACAGGGGTGGACACAGACAGTTTGTCTTGAGGAACCTCTGAAAACCTGTCCAGTTTCGCGTGTTCGTTATCTCAATGAAGTGACGTGGATGGTACAGTACGCGACATACTTTCTTCCGAGAAGGTTTCTGAAGCCTGTGATGGTGTTTTGAGCGTTTTTGATGAGTTGTTGCTTGGCTTGATTTCCGATGTACTGCGATCGATTGTCAGAGTAATGCGAGATCAGCTACATCTTCTTCGTACCAATTCTTCACCGTGGAAAGCCAGTGCACACGCAATCTGACGTTCACCATCTTCGTTGGCTATACATTCTGCAACACCTTCCTAACTCGCGAAAAGCGTCGGTGGCCATGAATGTGGTCGATGCCAGGGAGTTGGACGGACCTTGGTGAATACGGCGATGGATGCATACGAGTTCCCAAAATTGATGCCGACGACAGACGGCGTCGAGGCTTCAGTAGGCGTCTGAGAGGCGCTTCCGTTTGGAACTGAGCCGTTTTGTGGCATGCTGACGACGTTCTCGACGACTTGGACGACAACTTTTTTTTTCTTGCTAGCCTTTTACACTGGTGGGCTAGTGTCCTATTGCTGATGTAAGCATTTATATCTATATATCAGATTAGATGGTCACACAAACTCGTTAGAGCACTCCCACCATGTCTCGCACTGCTAGAGACCGTTTGCTAGCCGTGCAAAATGCGCTATCAACACCCTCCTCACGCGACGTTGATGCATTCCTTCTTCCAGACAAGACAAGGGTGAACATCCAGCCAGTTGGCGGCTCTGGAAAAGCAGACATTCTAGTGGACAATGTTCAAGTGTGCACCTATGAATCTCTGGGTCGCACGGCTGCCTTACTCCTGTCTTCCGTTGGCACGCCGCACGAGCACACCGCGACACATGTCCCCAGCTATCCAGTGCTGGAAATCCATCCTGCGAGCTCTCGCAAAATTACAATACAAGATACCTGGGCAATCATTTATGCCTTGTTCATTCGATACCATGAACGGGAGACGATCCCAATTCTGCTTTCTACCAAGATCAGTAACCCTGCAGAACTTTCTACCTACATCATCTGCTCCGGGCTCGGCAGGATTGCGTTGAGCAAACAGGCAGAGAAAGACGTTTTGTTCCTATCGAGGGCGGCATTTTGGCAGGGTGCCGGGACGCATGGATACCACCTGCGTGGTTGGTTACCCCCTTCTACTTCTTTGACGCGTCATGCCGCCTCTCCGTTCCCATCGGTCCAGTCGTTTACCCGTACACCGCTCGTTATCGCCGCACACCCCTTGCGCCCACCCAAGCCTCTACCGGGCGAGATACTTTACCGTCGCTATTGTCCTACGGTGGGGCAGACACTCGAATTCACCTACTTCGACGTCGGCGAGGACAACCAGATTACTCCCCACCTGGAAGCGTTCCATAGATGGCACAATGATGACCGCGTGAGCAGCGGATGGAATGAGCAGGGTACCCTCGAGCAGCATAGGAAATATGTGCATGGCGTCTTAAATGACCCTGCTGTGTTGCCTATGATCATGAGTTGGGACGGAGAGCTCATGGGATACCTGGAAATTGTATATATCAAGGTGAACTGCTTCCCCTCGTTTGGCTGCTTGTACTCACACCCCTTCGCAGGAAAACCATGTTTCAGCCTATGTTCCAGGAGGAGCAAAGGAGTGGGATAGAGGCATACACGTACTCGTCGGAGAAGAGCGGTTCAGGGGCTGGGAAAGAGGTGAGCATGATCCACGGATTGAGGCCACTTCAAGTTGAAGTTATTAACGACTTGTGACAGCACAAGCTTGGCTCCGTTCGATTCATCATTACAACTTTTTAGCAGACCCAAGGACAGAGCATTCTACGGGAGAGCCAAGCGCTAACAATGGAGCTATCTTGCAGCTTTCTTTAGACTCTTCTATGCATCAACAAACGGTAAGCCATCCGTATTGACGTGACTTGAAGATCATATAGGACTCAATTTATGGCAGGTGTTCGACTTTCCATACAAACGTTCTGTTTTGACATACCTTCCGCGCGAGCGGTTCTTCAAGTTGGATGCACTTTGAGATCTATTGAATGAGTTCATAGGAATGGACCGTGACTCAGACTGATTACGTGTATGATCATGTGACTTAACCCTTGATAAAGTTGAGCTTGCTCAGTGCGGCACTTGTGATAAACACTCCCATCAAGGATGGCAAGTTGTCCCCATCAGTCGGAACTTTCGAGGTTGCAGCAACCAAAACTAAGCCAGTTAGTCCATCGCGAAGAGTGTACACAATGCTTTGACAATCAGGTATGCTCGATCCTACAATCGCGGACACCCTACAAAGCGACATGACAGGACGGCAATGACGGTGTTGATATCTGTCTTGTCTGCTTCAACGGTGCTTGTTTGAGCCAAGATCGCCATCATGCGCGTACACATGTCGCGCGATCGGGACACACATTTGCCCTTAATGTTAAACGGAAACCTAAACCGAAATCCCAACACAGTCGCGTGCGTATTCGTTTTCACTTGAGTGCAATGCGAGCTGACTTGCATCAGGGTGATGAAGAGCCACCTGCTAAGATGACCAAGCTTGCCATTGTCCAAGAACGCGAAGAGGACAAGTACGACCACCATACTTCATTAAGATGTTGGAAGTGCGATCCCATGAACGGAAAGGAGATTGTTGGGAATGAACAAACGGTGCGTTCCTTTCTTCACTTATCAAGGACTCGTATGTTCAGCGTCTCTTTTGCTGCAGACGAAGCATTTGACAGAGGGGATCATGCAGTCATTATCGTCGGCACGTCAATCAGAGGTCCAAGCTTGGGAAGAGGAGATCGTTGCTTGTGAGCATACATTGATGCTCGAACAGATCGCGAGCGGCCCTATCCCTGCTGAGGGTAAGTGTTTGATCTTAGACACGTCGTACCTCACGCTAGATGAGAATGCAGGACTTGCGCACTGCGCTTCTTGCGATCTGACATCTAATCTGTGGCTTTGCCTGTCTTGTGGTGCCCTTGGCTGTGGACGCTCGCAGTATGGAGGTATCGGCGGACATGGACATGCGTTGTCTCATTTTGACGCAACTCGGCATCCGGTTTGCGTAAAGCTCGGGACAATCACCCCTGAAGGTGCAGCGGGTACGCGGTTAAGGGCCTCTACGGAGAATTTTCATGACTAACCCTAACAGACATCTATTGTTACGCGTGCAACGACGCGCGTCTCGATCCTGAGTTGACGACTCACCTCGCTGCATTCGGAATAAATGTCATGTCTCAAAAGAAGACGGAGAAGAGCATCACAGAGCTGGTGAGGCGTTTAACTTTACGATACATACGGAAACCTCATACACCTTGTAGCAAATCGAACAAAACTTGACGTTTGACTTTTCTCTTACTGCAGAGGACGGAAGTGCATTGAAACCTGCCTTTGGCCCGGGACTCACTGGACTCCGTAACCTCGGAAACAGGTAGGATAATAATCCGAACCCCGATCAGTAATGAGGTTTCTTATTGGCTTCTTCCGTCAAGCTGTTACATGGCTTCCGTCTTACAAACTCTTTTCTCGTTACTCCCTTTTCAAGAACGCTACCATCATCGCCCCTCGCCAGATCTGCCTCAAGGCTATGTTACCGAGAAGGCTTCAGTACACTGGGAAACTTGTACACAGTCTCTACCCGCCGAGTGTCTAGAGTGCCAGCTCATAAAGCTCGCTGACGGTCTTCTGAGCGGACGTTACTCGACTCCGCATACAGAGCAACGTCAGTCTGATGCCTCTTGGGTTACCGATAGCAAACTGATATCTAGCCAGCGCCTTCGGACCCGCACGCTCACGCGGCGCCAGAGCACACGCCTTGGCAACTCGGCCTTAAGCCCGCCGGGTTCAAAACCTTGGTCGGTAAAGGTCACGCCGAGTTTGCCACTATGCGGCAACAAGATGCAGAAGAGTTCTTTGGACACTTACTAACCGTCCTTAGACGTTATAATCACCAAGCGAGAGGTGGAGCACCAGGTATGCGTTTCGCCCTTCTTGACGTCTATTGGTCACTCATCGGAATGTTCTAGGGGAAGGTGAACCAACGGATATCTTTTCGTTTGGATTGGAACAACGATTGGAGTGCTTGGGATGCCATCGAGTCAGATATCGCACTGATAATATGGACGTCCTGA